>JAQFXL010000548.1:0-19469 GCA_034693445.1 Edwardzetes edwardsi
AAGGCATTGAAGGCATTGACTAATAGAGTAGAGTCTAAGCGTAGTGTTGGCTAACAGTAACTATATTTGAAATCATTGCTCAACACTCGAGAGACTGCATCAAAATCATAATAAAAAATAAATACCAGTAAAACAAGTGTTACGAAAGCTCACACACGACGAAGGCGGGCACTCATTTCCCGTAGGCTGTGCCGTCACTCATACCGTCATAATAATCATTAGTAGTTATCGCAAAATCGAGTATCAGAACTCAATTCTAAGCTCTACTTTGAGACAAATAATTCAGGGAAAATGAATTTACATCTAACGCAAAGTTATCTTAATCTTTTATTATATCTCAACAATAGTAATACATGTGATTCAAGAGCTTTTCAGATAATTTTCTAGAATTTAGAAAGTTGAAATAGCTGATAACTTCTCAATGTGTGACATGTCGAGTCGGTGGTGACCACTAACATGGGAATTTTTACGTTTGTATTTTTATTCATAAGCTACTACTTCTCAAATATGGACGACCAAAATAAAAAGCATCTTTTAAGCTGACAATGAAATGATAAATCAAAAAATATCAAATTATTTAACAAGAAATTTAAATAAATTAATTTAAACTAGCTCTAAGTTGAATTGTGAGTGTAAATTATCAAAATGATAAAGAATATATGAAGACGTTTTTTATGGTGAATAAGGGCGAACACCAGTGTATTGGAGTGGTTGACATTCGTTGCGCAGTCGCTGTAGTCTATTGTTGACGTTTAGACGTATTGGGCGTTCACTCACTTATCTATTGCTCAATGAGTGAGAAAATTGAGAAATTCTTACAATAATTGCACAAAATTTTCATTGAATTCATTTGTCTCATATTCAGTGCATTTCATCCTCCGATTGACTCTAAATTAAGTCAAAACAATTAGTCTGTGTTTAAGATAAACTGATCTTAAGATTGACCATCACTTGGATTACACTTTTCTTGTCCTGGATTTCAACATTGACTGAAATTTTTGGTGAGTTTACGACTCTTTTCTTTGTTTCCATCAAAAAGTTTCTTCAAATGTTTTTGAAATTTTTTCGTTTCATTTCAATTCATTGATTGATTGCTTAAAACCATTGCATTAATTGCTTTTCACCTTTGAATTAGTTTGAAATTTATGGCAAAACATTAGTTAAGTTTTAATCAGTAAATGTGTGTTCGCTTTGTTTGTCTTTCACTCTAAGCGTGTAATCCATTGTATTGATTGCAAAGGCATTGCACTAACAGTTAGTAATAGTTAGCAATAGTTATCTGTTAACTAGCTGTTAGTTTTAACTATTATTTTGTTATTTTCGATCATTTTTGACTTGAATTTGGTTAGAGTCGAGTCGAGTGATGCAAATCTCTTGAAGTCTTCATTTGTTTTCAATATTTAATTTGGTTTTAATTTTTGAGTTTTGTTTTTGTTTGACTCAATTTCATTGTGAAATGTGTACCCATTGTTTGGAAGTGTATATTTCAAACATGGTTAATTATTAAACCAGTTTGTCTGTGATGCCAATCCTAAGGTATGTGTTGAGTGAATGACCTGAGTCAGCTCAAAATTATGGCATAAGAGAGCACAGCATACAATGCACTCAATTGATTCAAACTATTGATAATTTGTATTCCTGTTTCACAAGTCATTCATTTCTTACATAGTTTTTGATTTTTTTGCACTCTTTTGAAATCTATTTAATTAAAATGTGAGAAATTGTTTTACACATACTTTGTTTATTATTACTCTAGTCAGTTTATTTCACAATTATTATTTAGATTAGATAGATGTGTTTTCTCCTGCATTTCACAATTGATTCAATTGAAATACAATTCAAATATTTGATCGAAATTTAGACTAAATAAACACTAAGTATTATGAGGTCGAGCCCTATGATTGGCCACAAGTCAGAGGATGTCAGCCTTAAGTTACGGCTGCCATTAAATATGGACTTCCATTAAATATTAAGGTCTTTCACGTTAGGCTGTAATCAAACTTAAGACCATTTGTTGTAATTTCTTGAGTTATTCAATGATTTTCTTTGAGTTTTGATTTCACAATAATTGTAGTCATGTTTTGTGAATCTGTTTTTCTAATCAGTCGATAGCATAAAGTTATAGACAAACAGCTTCTAAAGAACAGCACAAACACCAGTAAAGGCCACTAAACTTTAAATCAATGCTAAAACAATTTGAAAACTAGTTGTGACCGCCTATTGGCCTCTCTTTCACCTTACAATCTGTTAGTTATCTTTGAATTCAATCCTTTTATTTCAAAAACATATTAAAATTTTTTTGGTTGACTTAACAAACATTTCATTGAATTTTGAGAGCATTTTATTGGAACTTATGTTTAATTAAGACTTTCTTCGACAGAATCAACAGTTTGTTTGACTGAAGACGTCATCGTCACAGTTATCCGGATTCAAGTCTACGCCAAATAAATCACGTATTTCTCATTTGGAGATAAATAGAGTCCAAACTTCATTATAACTGAACGCAAGAGTGAGTGCTGTTCCGACTCCAGTGACTCGTTTGTGGAAAATATTTCATCATTTGATTCGTACGACGACTCGATTGCAGAATAATTTTCTTATCAAACACTGAAATATTGCAAAAAAAAGAAGTTTTTCTATTCATATATCTGTGATATCAGTAGTGGTTTGAAAAACAACACTCAGTTTATTCGTGTCTTTTAGTATATTCTGAGCGCAAATTCATTGAAGAGTTACTCAATGTTTAGTGAAGTCTAACGTTAAGTATAATAACTTTTTAAAAGTGTTGTCGACTTCAGAGTCGATTCAATTATTCGAGACTATAGTAATGGAGAAAAAGCCAATGAGCCACAGATCCGAGTCAACAGCGCCGACATGTCAACGGCCCCGTCTCGACCTCACAAGTGATAAAACTCGCCAATCAATGAATGATCGCAAGTTATGGTCACAAAAGTCTAGTTTGAGTCCTAATCTTCAGCCTCCATCCCCTCCGGTGTTGGCCCCGGGTGTGTCTTCTAGTGTTAATCTGCCGCTCAGTTTCGGCGATAAATATATTTTAGTGGAACAGTTCGAGACAAGCAATTTGTTCCGTTGTGTCGACACTCAAACAACTCAAGAGTTTTGTTGCAAAGTATGTCTTCATTTGTAATATTTTTTAATAATTATTTTAATGTCATATTCTTTGTCCAAACAGATGGTCGCCACTAAAAACAATCACCAGTTCCTCTCAGGTCATCTAAGAATGGATGGCCACTCTGCAATCAATCGAGTAGAACAGGTCTTAGTGGCCAAACAAAACACATTTGTATTATTTCCGCCCGCTTTTGGTGATCTGCACTCTTATGTGCGGAGCAAAAAACGTCTGCGAGAATCGGAAGCCATTCATTTATTCCATCAAATCGTCTCAATTGTCGCCGACTGTCATAACAATGGAATCATTTTAAGAGATCTCAAACTAAGAAAGTTTTTATTTGCAAACAGAGAGAGGTTTGCAAACAAAATAATCGATTATTTCTTCACATTCTTATCAAATGTCTTGTTATCAGAACTCAATTAAAACTGGAAACTCTTGAGGACGCACTTGTGTTGGACGATACCGACGATGATATGCTGAGTGATAAATTGGGTTGTCCTGCATATGTCAGTCCTGAGATTCTATCAGTGAATAGGGGCCAGTATTCAGCGCGAAGAGCCGACTGTTGGTCGTTAGGAGTAATTCTGTACACAATTCTTGTGGGTCGGTATCCCTTTCACGACACAAACCCAGCCGTTCTCTTCTGTAAAATACGAAGAGGGACGTACACCATTCCGGAGACCCTTTCCCCACACGCCAAGTGTTTGATCCGCAGTCTTATGAGAGTGGAACCGACCGAACGGCTCACAGCTGAAGAAGTTCTGTCTCATCGTTGGTTCAAAAACTACCGTTCGGTGAATAATTGCAAATATAATAAATTAGCGAATATTAGCCAAATGGCCGTAACGGCCAGTCCCTCGTCGAGCACCACATGGACGGAGTGCTATAAAGCAATTCACGCAAACGATCAAACAGTTCCCGATCTCGTCGATAGTGACACCGATAGCGATGACAATGCGTTGAATCAATCGCTGGCTTCTGATCTGTGAATTGCAAGCAATAGAAAGACTAACGAAATAATGAAATCAATTATTGTTTCTCTCATTTGTGTTCAAACATTCAAATCTCGGATTAAATGCACTAAACATTTATTAATTGGACGCAACGTTTCAGTTGTATATCAAATAACAGTATATATTGTTTCGAAATAATTTTTTACTTAAATTAACTTAAATTCAGATCTATTTATCATTTTATTTTCAAAACCCAATTATTGTAATTAAAGTCATTTGTCTTCATATCTTCCATGTCTTGTATTCCAAAGTATGGCCGCTATTATAAGATTGCAAACAATTGATGAAAATTTGTAAAATTTATTCAATTCCTTTGATTCAATGGTTTATTAGATTTAAGTGTATTTTCATTCATAAAAGCATTAAGTCTTTGGACACCAAAGCAATTATCGATTGTTTTATTGCCATTCAGTCCATTAAAATCTAATTTAATATATAATGGAATCAAATCTGTAATTCGTTTTATTAAAAGCAAAAGAGCGACAAATTTATGCAAATTTCACAAACATTTTGTCATTTATTTATTAATTTATAAAATAATAATAAAATTCATTCCAATTATTACTCAAAAGTTTGTCTCAAATTATTTTCGTATCATATGATTGGACTTGAAGGTTAAATAACCATGTTAATAAAATTAAAAAGACAGGGCTCAGCCGGGATTTGAACCCGGGACCTCTCGCACCCGAAGCGAGAATCATACCCCTAGACCACTGAGCCTAATATGTAGTCATTGTGCCATTTTATGATACGCTTTACTACGCCCTTTAAAAACCATAATGGGATGCAATGCGCATGACTTGAATGACATTTTTAGTGCCTCAATTCAATGTGTTAATTGCATAATTGACCTTACACATCTTTTTGAAATAAATACTACATTTTGAAAATCAATTCTAAGCGATAGACAATTGTTTATATTTTTATTTAAATTCAGTGGTCAGTCGATTGTCCGATAGTTTGGGAGAACTGATTGTATTTGTGTCTTAAAGTTGTCTTATTTTCGCTCAATTTTCGTCTGAATCCCGAGAATGCCGGCCGTCGGCAATGTTTACGGCAATCGGTCGCAGCCCTCGTGTTTCGATCGCGTCAAATACGGCTTTGCAATGGTCTCAGTCTATACTTGTCTTTGATTTGTTGATAACTAATTTGATTTTCAATTGATAGGGAGTGTGTGTCGGTATGGCGTCGGGTGTCGTCTTCGGTAGTCTCAACGCTTTGCGGTTAGAATCCATTTCTCAAATTTGTTTCAATCGATTGAAATCAATCATATTTTTCTTGAAATGAGTTTTAATCGAGTCTTCAGGAGTTTTGTATATAATTTCGAATTTCAAGAATAGGAACTTGGCTTTTGTCTAACTAAATCTTAAACTCATTAATTGAGTTTTGAAGCCTTAATTCCCAAGATTATAATTTGATGAAAGATTTCGATCTTTAAGTTTTGAAAGATTGGAAAATAATTTATTTTCGATTTGAACTCATATTTGGAAACAATTTACAGATTAGGACTCAGAGGACGCGAACTCTTGTCATCGATGGCTAAAGTCATGGTTCAGGTATTGTTTCGAAACAAACATCAATTTTATGATTAGTCTAATAATCAATTACTACCGATGACAGGGCGGCGGCACTTTCGGAACATTTATGGCCATTGGGACGGGTATCAGGTGCTGATCCGGACACTGATAGACATCAATAATTTTTATAGCTTTGAATAGAGTTTTTCTCTAAACTTAGACTAAAAATGATTTTAATTATGAAAAATATATTTAATGAGTAATTAATTTCTAAATTTGTTCGGAAATCAAATCATCGAAACAAACAAATATTTGACTTTATTTTCAATCAAATAATTATTGAAAATCTTTGTCTAATCGATGGTCACAGCTATTGGTTGGGCTGTATTCGCGTCAATTTCTTGTATTTGCCCACAAGTTCTGGAAGTCTATCAAAATAATAGAATTTTAGTCAAAATTGTAAACAAATGAAAAATCAATTACTGATAGGCTATAGTGATATCCAATTTGTCGATCGGACAGCCCTTGAAGTAAGAACAGGTCGATGTCAGTGGCTTGAAGTCAATCAATGGGTTAGATCTGCGAATATGTTTCCAAAAATGAGTTATAGTCCGAAAATAATTGGGAAATACCTAAAAAATTCTCTATAAACGCCCGGATCAGGTAAGTCATATCTGGAGATGTTTTGTGACTGTCCGGCCAAAGCTCCGCTATAGACCCTGTATTGGTGTGGGTTTTCAGTAATATCACTGGCCAGTTGACGAGAACTGGCGCCTAAATCACAAACAAGTTATTTGAATGTAGATTTCAATTGAGTAGAAAGGGGTTTACCGAAAGTGAAAATCCCTTTATTCTTGTAGAAAGTGGCCAAATAGCAGTCCACAAGTTTTGCGTGATTTCTAACTCTTATGGCGTGTCGTCTGAGCGCCGCAATTCGTGACTCGACGCGATTTATGCCAATTATCTGATTGGATAAGTCTCTCAGCCATGAGATCTCCTGATCATCAATGAAGGCGTCGTAAACCTCTTGTGGAACGGCTTAACGCATAACAATTCAGTAAAAGTCTTTTGGATTGATATGAGTGGATAGGACTCACTCATTAGAGCGAACACTTGTGGTGGCCTTTCATTTGGCATAATTGGAGATAACATCCATAAGAGCTGACCGATGATTGTCACTATTTGTGACTGTTGTGGCACCAGATCTGTCTTACTTAGAATGAAACGTACGTCTCGTCCTTTAGTCCAAACAAAAGTCAATACATTAGAGTCTAGAAAAATGGGAAAATCATTTGATACTAACCTTTGAGCTGTTCGATCAAAAGTTTAAGTCCAGTGGACAGTTGGATTTGAGTGACGTCTATCACAATATATATGACATCACTCCTATCAATGAACCACTGATATACATCGTTATCGATTATCTGTCCACCCGGCCCTTTGCCCCCGACTGGATCAATAAGTCCGGGGCTATCAATGATAGTCATCTATTGTTCAAAAATTGCATTTAGAAAATGATTGCATGTGAAGGATGACCACAAATCGGTTTTTACAAGATATTACATCAAAGGCTAGTTAACTCATACTGTTCCTAACCGTTGTTAGCCATCCTCTAATTTTGAATATATGATACCTTTTCCAAGAGTTTGATTGGCATTCTATAGGCCTGAATATAATTTTCTAGAAATTGTTGTCCGAACTGTTGAAGACTTGAAAACGTGAAATCCGCGGACAATTCAGTCGGACTCAATCGGGTATAGTTTTCACCATAACTCAAAACAGTAAAGTGAGGGTAACCCGTTGTCACGCCTGCCAATGATCAGGGCAGTTTTATTATAAATAAGTTGACCTTGGAATATGTAAACAAAGTGATACCTTTATTCAGTTCCATTTGTGAGCCATCGATTCCCAGTAAATAGTTGACGAGAGAGGTCTTTCCCGTCGATTTTCCGCCTAAGAAAAGTACCATCGATTGCTTGCGAAGCAATTCTGCGTCTCTGAAACCGTCATTTCATTTAATATTTAATCACTTAAAGTATTCAATGGATTACGTGATCAGTCGGGTAGTGATGTGTCGATATTTATAAATCATTTCTAAGGGTTTGACAGACGATTCGTAAAGTCTTTTCATTTCACGAAATATCGATAAAATCAGATTTTGTTCGCTTATGTCCTAAAAACATAACAAATGTCATCAAAATGAAGACAAAATTAATTTTTTACATCTTGAGAACCGATTTCATATATTCTAAGAACGTCATCGATATGTGCTCGGGAGCGACGTATCACCTCCTCCTCCTCTTCGCTGTCATCGTCGTTATCGTCGTCTTTGTCGGGGTTGTCCTCATTTTTATTGTCTTCTTCGTTACTTTTATTGTCATTTGTCTCAATTCGTTCGTCGTTTTGTTTCGTCGGATTATCTTTAGTTTCTTTACTATCTTTGTGTCTAATATCTGATTCTTGTTTGTCGTCTTCTTCTTCTTTTTCTTCTTCTTTTTCTTCTTCCTCTTCACTCTCTTCCTTAGCCTCTGATTTTACGTCAGTATTACTGGCGACCACTTCTTCAACTTCTTTGCTGTCATCTTTGTCGTTATCATGATCATCTTGTTCATCGTCTTCCTTGGAATCTTCTTCACATTCCTCCTCCTTTTCATTAGAATTTCCTGGATTATTCTCTCGACTCTTATCGTCATCATCGTCATCATCTTCTTGTTCAATTGCGTTTTCTATGCAAGAATTCATTGATTCTACGATAATTTAATTGAATTTCAAACGCAAATCAAGTAAAGTTTGTTCTTTAACATGACCTCGAATAAATTAAACCACAAAAATATTCAGTGGTTTTTGTAAAATGATATTTCTTTTTGCGATGATTATAGTTATGTGTTATTTGTGCTCAAACCTAAATTATCTTGTTTATGATTTTTGAATAAACTAGTTTATAGACTAAATTTTTAACATATTTTAAATTAGGTTGTTTAAAATTTTGAATGACCTTGAGAGTGATCCCAGTACTGTCTGAGCGCTTCGTCCACTACTTCCTTACATTTGACTTTCGTTTCATCGTTTTGTTTGACATTTCTTTGCAAACCATTTACAGAACCTTCAAATGAATTCTTATGTCAAATGTATATCAAGTAAAAGACATAATAAGATTAAGGTCTTAGTAAATCAGGTGTTTATTTAGATACAGTTGGGTTCCAAGGTGATTTGGAAAATGACAGAAGCAATTGAGTGAACTTTTAAATAGATTATTTAAAAGTGTGTTAAACATTGGTTGTGATTATTGGCTCCAATTGATTGGAAGTTTGGGTTTTGCCTACGTTTTGAACTTTCTTTCAACAAAACGTTTGATTTATTGGTATTTCTTAAGAAGTGATTGAAAAATGCTGACAACGTTTGAAAAAAGTTCATAAAATAAAAATGTTTATTGTTTTGGGGATAAACATAACCATTGATTCATTCACTCATTGTATTAGAATCTAGTTTTCAAATGTTTATTACATGTATTTGTCATTTAAATGAACTGTTTATTTAAAGTAATTAAGTGCTATTCAAGTAATTTTATTTTTTGCTAGTTACGATCAATTAGTGTCTTTACTTCCATGCTTTAAATCAAGCTATTTTCAGTTAGTTTATGCTGGTGATGCCTATTGGTGCGCGTTTTTGCGGAATTGCAACCAAGGTAAAATGGACTGGTTTATTGGATGGCTAAGAGTGTCTATTTGCAGATTTCAAAGATAAGTGATTTGATTGTAGTTTTTCACTACAAATTAGCTGCATATCTGAATCGAGCAGATATTCAGTACAAAAGAATCTGTTCTGTCATTAGATGAATATTTTTAGACAATCAAAGCGAGTCTATGTCATTGAGTTAGGAGTGTTTGTGCTATACTTAGCTCAAAACGATTTAAGCATGAAATCAACGCTCAGAATGCAATCACAAACTCTATTCTCCCTAACCTTATAGAGTATGCGATCTCTCTGTGCTCTTGATTATAATCTCACAGTCAAACAGCTGATCGACCATTCAATATTGAATCTTGATTAAACTACTTATTCAATTCTATAAATATTGCAGACCTAAGAGTGGATGCTATGGTTGGGTAGCGATTAAGGAGTTTGTGGTTTATATTAGTGTTAAGTAGGGTTTGAGTGAATTTTGACATTTCCTACACAATACTCACTGTAATCGAAATTAACGGTCAGAATATAAATGAAGATCAAAGACACTGTCCATAAATGCATTGTTGGGACGACTGTAGGCACTGTTCTAACGAATAGAACTAAACAACTAAAAGAGTGTTCACTTGAAAGTCATTTATTGAAAAATCAAGAATTGGTTCAGAATTTCAAAACAAACGTTAAGTTTGTGTCGACTGATGTCTAACTCTTGAGTCACAGAAGCACTACATCTAAAGCTTTCTATATTTTTTTTCTCAAACTTTTGGCTTTGATATCGAATTCTATGATTACGCAAAAGTTGGTGCTTTGAGTGCTGTTCCCTTCGCCAAACTGTTATGAGCGCCACTCAGCACAGCATCAAATCAACTCAAAATTAAATTAAATTTGATTTAATTTAATAGAATTATACTTTTTTTTACACATATTTAACATCTCTTTAAAAATCTCTGAATTTTTGTGAAATAATTAAAACAAACGAAAAACAAAAACCAATCGATTTTTGTTCAGTAAATGAATGATAAAAAAAGTTGGAAAAGTTTTATACACAGAAAATGATTAAATGACTGAAAGTTGTTTGACTATTTGACCTAGTTAACCTCACATTTCGTTACCGACCGATAAATAAAATCAATGAAATCCTATAACCAATTGCTGTACCGATGCATACGTTTCCTCTTTTGTCTTCATTTCTGTCGAGCACTTCATCCATATATTCTGGTTGTCTTCAGATGAGACCATTGCAATAGAAAAGTGACGACAATTGATAATCTCTTCCAATCTGATCGTCGGATTGAGTTTTAGATGAGCTCAACCAGTCTTAAGAAGACATTAATGATTGGCTTTCTTTGGGCTGAGAGTCAGTTTTTGTGGCCAAGTCTTGAATCACTTCTTGATATATAACGCTATCAATATTTTGTCCTAGCATATACACTGAAAATTCATAGAATTAGAAACTTTTGCCGATAATAAATTTGAATTGTGGTTATTTTAGAAAATAAATGAATAATTTAATAGACTTCGAGTGCAATCAATTATAGTTTGCATTTGTGTGACACTTATCGCTTGAGAATAATTAATAGGTCTAGACTCTAGACTTATCACTTCAACAGTTGCTCAAAGACATAGTTATAGAAACAGCCATGGCCAGGTGTCAAGTGCAATTGGTATGACTCTAAGCCATTTTGTGTGATTTGCAATTGAAGTGTATCGATATTTCGCTAGCTTTGCATTCATGAAAAGTTATAAATAGACTCACCAAGAAACCAATCACCGATTGATGTTCGGCGAACGATAGTGTGTAAATGATCTAGTTGAGAAAATCGGAAGCGTAGATTCAGAAGATATACTCTGACGGGCGGACAGGCGATTATAACTAAACGAAACATTATGACAATGGCTGTCAGTGCAGCCAATATTAAAAACCAAAACCAAACAAATATATAAATTTTTTCGTTGATTATATTCAACGGCAGTAAACAGAGGGCGTCGATGGTCTCGATATTAGCCGACGGCCCATATTTGTAGAAACGACATTTGGTCACTCGCGGGAATATTCGGATCATGGGATCAATTCGTTCCTCTGGAAACAATTGAGTTATCATTGATTTGTTCATTGATTTTCTAAGTTCAGCCTTATAGACTTACCTTGGTCCATTTGTGAAAATTTAATCACTTCGAGCCCATATGTGAGGAATTCACCATCGAAGAATACGTCGAGCATATACATTTGTCCCAGTACATTGCCAAGTGCCAGTATTTCACATAAGAAATATCGGGCGGCATACCATTCGTGATGGCCTCGACTATTGTACAGATAATCGACTAACAGTTTCTTTTTCTGTTTTTTCTCGGCGTCACTGCAGACGCCCACATCCAAGTCCATCATAAGGGCTTGTATTTTGCCCCCCTCCCACATTTTCCATAGCCATCGGGGAATGTAAAATAATGTCGATTGAAAAAACAGCACAAAACAGACCCATTGATAATATTTATGATATCGAAATTCCTTTGGATTAGATTCGAAGTCCACTCCCGGAGCGACAACATCAACACCAACTTCCTTATGGAGGCTCCTTGGCACTGTATATGTCGTGTGAATCCTGTTATTGACACCGCATTTGTTGCAAACAGTAAATTGAGTCTTATTTTAAATCATCAGAAATGGTTGACTGAATGTCTCTATCAATACATACCAGCAGTAAGTGTTGATAACACTCTGAGGAATGGCTTCACTTCGGACACAATCGATGGGATCGCCGACGTATTGCTTGGTTGTGATGATCACACAGAAGGCCAGCAATAAAATGACTGTAATTGAGTAATGAAGTCGAAAGATGTTGTTATCGATTTGAACGCGACTTGTCTTCAGCAAAGTCTTTAGACTCCGGAAGACATCCAACATTATTAAGTGACTAATCGGGTTATAAAGCAATAATCTGTGAAATTCTGGTTTATGATAGACTTCCTGTCCACTACTGTTCCCTCTAATAGATTCTGGCTCTAATTTGCTATCTACTTGATCCGTTACCGCTATGTTCTCATATGTTGACTCCAGAACTTTTTCCAACGGTTTGCCTTCTGGTGGTCTATCAGAGCCACCCCTGAAAGCGGTTCCAAACACTAGTCGATGATTTCACAATTTCAGAGCACTATTACACCAAATATCAAATAGTTTTTGAAATTTTATTCATTTTATTAACTAATTGATTGAATTTAATAATTATTAACACAATTTGAATAATTTTCTACATTATTAACAAATAAGAGTAGACTTTGAAAGAGAATATTTGAATTTCAGAGCTATTATGTAATTTTCATTCATTTTATTCAATGAATAAAACTCTTTGCGAACACATTTTGATTTGAAATTTCAAGAATATTTGAATTATTGGCTTTGTTTTACTCTTTGAAAAAGATTAAAAATATGTGAGAGTAAGGAATAGGTGTTTATAAATTTGAAATTATTATAGAATTGATGGATAAAAAAATTTAAGCCAATTGTCATAAATATTAATATTTGATTCATGAGAATTGAGACCAGAATTGAGTGAACAAAAGTTGTCTGTTGTTATGTTTCACTTCCTGGCATAGCATGCAATCGTTTCATCCCATCCCATAGTGATTCCTCCTCCACCTCTTCATTGATAGTCAGGTCTGCTATAGAGTTCTCATTCAAAAACATAAGAATTACTGCGAAAGATCAGTGCTCTGAAGGCACATATAGCAGGAGTCTCACTGTTAGCATCGCAATGGAAGTCCCGGCCAAAAGCATCCTAAGCTCTACGAGCTCCCGGAGTAGAGCAAAAACCTAAATTTAGTCTTAGGCCGAGGACCTCTCCTGCGGTATGTGTTTATGCGTTTGGCTCTCATTACCATCGGATGCGTACAATGCAAGGGATTGCTGTTTGATAGTACATAAAACAGGCGACTCATAATTTTGGGCGCTTTTCGAGCGAAAGATGTTTATAAATATCACACAAAAAGTTTCGCTAATTTTTGCCTCTTTTCAACCACAAAATAAAACAAAACGCTTTTTATGTATATTTAGATTATAATTGAATTTCTTCTCTTCGGATAAACTTCTGCTTAAATACTAATTGATTGAAGACTCAAATCAGAAGAGATTTGCAAAATAGATGAGAAAACAGCGGAACTCTAATAAGTAAACATATTTTCTAATTATTTGAAAGAATTTTTTTGAGAGAAACAAAACTCTAAATGTTTTACAAATATTTGATTTTTTCCTTAACGATGAGAAAAGGATTTAATTAAACGAATGCCGGGCTCTGAAAGTGCAAACTATTTTTAATGAGTTGGCGAAACCTGTGCTCTTTTGCATAGTTTGCCATCAATTGGGTGCCATAGGGTTTACATTAGGAAATTCCTCGGTTTTCATAAACATTACTATGATTTCCAGTTCTATACAATAAACCAATTATTATGGCTTTAAAGCAAAACAAAGAATTTATTGAATTCTGAATTGCAATTGAGATCCAAATAAATAAATCTATTTATTTATTTAGTAATTACAGTAATAACACAGTTATACACTTGCGCTGAGACTCGAGGGTTAAGGTTTGTATCTTAATGATTATGGCTGTTGAGTTACACCTTGTTCAATTACGTGAGTTTAAATTAAACAATTTGTGTGAATGAATTGTACTGGGTTCAATGAAAACAAATTACTAGATGAATAAATATAAAAATATTTAAAAATTCTGTGCAGATATGAAAAACTGTTTATTCTGTTTGAGATGAAAATGCAAACCAATTGTAAACTTTATTTAAGAAACAATAATTGAAAGACAGTAATAGTGATGCTATAGATCTGTTGAGATGTGTTTGCTCTGACTGTCAAATGAGCTGAATATAAGTCAGATACTTTAAAATTCATAACAGAGTTTATTTTGTTATTCCAATGCATGACTCAGAGATGTTTTTCTTTCAAAATTCAGTTATTATCCCAAAACTCAAATTGAAATGTCTTTTGCTTCCGACTCATTGCAATCGACATAATTATGAGTCAATCAGATTATACGCAAAATCATTGGCTGAAAGTACAACAAAAAGTTGAAATAACATTAAATTGTGACATAAGTTCACTTAATTTCTTCTGAATGTTCAAGTTCACTTTTTATGGTTTCAATTTTATACATTTTTAAATCTATACCAAAAGTTGATAGATCATTTTATTCATCAAAGAAAAGACCTGTTTTTATATCAATGATTGAATGCAAAGGTCATCTCAAACGCTCACAAAAATTTTGGTAGAAAATATTCGAATAAACTGTACTAGTACAGTTTAAAGCAATTTATTAATATTTTCTCAAATTTGTTTTGTAGAAAAGACAACTGGGCGGGTCAGGTGGTAAGGTTATTTTGGTTTGACTCGGAATGAAATTTGATAGTAACAGACAATTGCAATGAATTGAGTGAAGACTTGAGATGAGAACTCATTGAAAGACAAGTGATTTGTGCCAAAAATGGGCTCAAATCGCAAACAATTTAATGGATTGAAAGACAAAATCAAAAGTTATTTGAAGTTTGCCAACAAATGTCTGATTATTTCAAATGAGTTTAAATTTCGGTGATTTCAAAGGATGTGATAAAAAACTTTAATAAAATTTAAGCCAAATATAGCTATTAATCCAAAAAAATAAAAAAAGATCTTTGATTGCGATTATCGATAGACGAAACTCATTGACTGTTTTGACTTTCATTCAAATTTGATTAGTCTTATCTGATATGGCTTTGGATACTGGAATTGAACCGCAGTATTGGGATCGGGATCCAGATCTGCCTCTTTTATACCATCCGGTAATGATATCTCATAATCTTTAGTCGACTGAAGAAATCGAACCAAAATTAGGAACAGATTATTGAGGGCTAACTTCTCGCCCAAACATCGTCTTTGACCGATACTGAAGGGAATGAAAGCCTGTGGCCGGACTCTCACGTATATGTTGTCCGATAGAAACCTCTCAGGTTTGAATGCATGTGGTTCTGACCAATACTTTGGATCATTCATTAGGAAGTGCTGATGAATAACAACACAAGTATTGGATGGGATTCTCATATCATCTGAAATAAAAATTTGAATTTATTTTAATCAATATTCAAATTATTTGATACCTAATTGTATTTCGTGGACAGTCTTATGCGGAACACCGAACGGCAGCACAGGTTTGAAGCGAAGAGTTTCACTAATGAAAGCATTTACATAATGACATTCATTGATATCCCTGTGCTCTGGACATCGATCGCCAATCACTTCTTCAATCTCTTGTCTTAATTTCTTCTGAATGTCCGGATAGTTGGCTAACAATAAGAACATCCATTGGATTGTTATCTGAGTTGTGTCCACTCCAGCAAAGAGTAGGTCCCAAAGCGAACAAATCAAACTCTAATAGATTACATTCAAAATCAAAGAATAATTCAATCGATTGATTGGCAAATACTGACGTAATTTGTCAGATAAGGCACCGATTCTTTGCCCTCTCGAATGGCCTCATTTCGGGCTGCGATTAAAGCATCGGTAAAATCCCGAACCACTCCCTCTTCGTATGACTTTCGATGTGTAGTGAACTGAGAGCTCATATATTGCTTATATTGTTTGAAAATTTTAAAGATGTTTAAGAACTCAGGTATGAAGAGTATGGCCGAAATTGGGATGAACTGTATTGTTGTACCTCTATTTCCAAAATCGAACATAGTCTTGGTTATTTCATCCAAACGTAAAAACTCCGGGTCATCGAAGGTATACCTAATGAGAGGGGAATTAATAATTATGTAATTCTTTTCAAATTGATTAATAATCTGATAATATATTAAATCATTTGCTAAGAGATAATAAATTTAAGAATTATTTGTTTGTTCTCTACTTTTAATTAGAATAACATTGAAATTGAATTAAAACTAACGGAAATTTCTGTCAACTGAGTCCTTAAGCCAAAGGTATTACCTAATTGTTTGGCGGAAAAACTCAGATTCTATCTAAGATGAGATAAGAAATTTTTCAACTAATCCTTCGAAACATTATATTAATAATAAAACAGTTATTTAATTAAATTTTTGCGAAATCTGTCACAAAATGGTTTCAATTAAATTAATTGATTAATAATTTTGATTTGAATTCAATGTTAGACTGACTTCTTGCCGAAAACCGAACAACAGATGACGTTATAGAGTGTGAGCTGAATGTAGTGGACGGGACAGAAAGGGTGATCCACTCCTTCCTTCGTGAACATGAGTTTGACAATATCATCGACGAGTTCACAGGTGACGGACGAGAACTTTTCATTTGTGGCATATTTGCGAACTGCGGAGTGGGTTATGTTTCTCAGACATCTCCAACTTTTGCCGTAATCAGCGAACAGTACATCAGTTCCTCTTTGATTGCAAAACATTTTGGCTGAAAGATATGTCAACGAAATGAAAAGTCAATGAAATTATATTATATTTACTAAAAGGTATTTGTGGTCTTCCAGCGAAAGCACTCGTATTGAATGCCTTCTTTGCTAGTTCCAAATCATGAATGAAAACCATTGGATTGTTTCCCAACCAAAAAGTATAAACCGGGCCATATTTACCACTTATTTTGTTCATCGACTCTAACGGATGACACTTTGATCCCTTCAGACCTATTAGAAGAGTACAAATAAAACACAATTGAAAGTAACTTCAATTTAGATGAATAAAACTGACTCCATATGTTTCCGAGCACAGGCACAGGAGTTGGTCCTCTGGGATAGTCACCAATTCTTGTGTAATAGTACTTCAAATACAAAATAATGTAAATAATTGAATAAAAGAATACTATTATTACGAATTCAAACATTTCTACTATTTTTAACAAAAGTTTTATGCGATTATTCTTAACACTAAATGATTTAAAATTGATTTAAAGTATCGGAGTTTGCAATTAAATTTTTTGATCAAGGCTTTAAAAATTGAGCTTTCAGATTCAATAACCTTGATGGGACTATCAAAATAGCAATTAACTATTAAATTGTATATTTAGTTTTTGTATTATCTAATAGTTTATCTTAAATAACAATTTTATCAAATATTTTCATTGATTAAGAACTAGAATCAGTTGATAGATCAGTTTTAATAAATCTATTTGTAGGAGTTACCAAGCTCAAAACTATGTCTGTTTTCTAATATTAACATTTAAAGGGTGCTTTGAATGATAATTGCAGTGTGAAATAGTCTAACATTGATGATTTCCAATTTAATAGATCCCTTTTGGTTACCCCGATTTGGATAAATTAATTAACATAACTGTTATCGGATTGCAATCGAAAGTTAATCAAAACGAAGACTTCAATCAACGTAACTGAATGTCAGTTAAATTTAAGGATAAGATAAAGAAGTGAACAGTTTTTTGGATGAAAATTCAAATAATATTTACTTACAAAGAATTTCAACTATGAGTGGGATTCAAAGGGATTGGCTTTAGTCAGCTAACAAATGGTTATACAAGATCATTAAAGTTATTATTCAATAATTTTCAAAAGCAATAATTCAAGAACTTGAAACTTATCTGAGTTTGACCAAGCTTGTTCGCTTTCAAGGCTTCTAATGAAAAATATTACTCTGATTGCCATCTATTACGGGATTTGGACATTTTCAGCAAAAGAATTTCAACTATTGACAAATTAAGCCGTAAAAAGCGGAAAGACATCAACTATTTCTTAGACCATATTATTAATTATTAATTAGACATTAAAATAATAGTTAAAATTTTACCCTTTATTAGATTGAGTGCAAAAAAATTAATAAAAAGTAATTAGTAAATTGCCAAGTTCATTGATTTGCCAAGTTTACCATTGCAATTGCCATCATGGACCATCAATACCAAGTTAAGTTGAATATCAATAGCCGTTTAGTGACCATTAATTTGATATTTAAATAATGTTCTGAATATTCACTCAATTCTAACCCATATTTGGTTTGTACTCACCTGTCCTCTGACATTGGTTTCAATGAGGAACTCCGTCTATTTTTGATTCTAATTTTTTATCTGAAATTCCTGATATAAACCAACGAATTGATAATTCATTCAAACTTTTCAATGTTTTCTTACAAATCGCTATAAAAATGTTTCGAAGGATTTTCAAACTTAATCTACAATTCAAATGAGTTATAATTTTTTCAACAAAACATTATTCAAATCATTACTGAATTTATTCAAATCAGTGAATATTTATATAACAATTCAGTCTTTTTCGTAGAAAATTATAATTCATTATAATTCATAATTTTTTGATTGTTTTTTGAGTTAATAACTGATTTGTAATTAAAATAATTATCATATGTTTAGTACTAAACTTATCACAAGATTTTCCAAACGATAACTCAATAAAACACAAGAAAATTAACAAAATTTAAGAAAATTTTCTCAAAATTAAAAAAATTGTAACAAAATTTAAATTGTAATTTAAACTATTCGTCACGTTTTTCGATAATTATTCCATATTTTTCTGATCAAGATCAATTTATAAACTTGATAAAAATATTTCGTTTATCGCATAATTGTCTTATCAGTCGATTTGGAAATTCATTTAATGTGAAAACCAATCAATTATTAGGCTATCGATTAAATTATAAATAATTTCCTAAAATATCGATTTAATAACAAATAATTGAATCAAAATATGACATAAAAGGAAGTTTTTGTTATTTTTCAGACATTTTTCTCCAAAATGAGCTTTTGGTGAATAATTAATTGAATGAAAATTAAGAGAAAGACTTATCGATATAATTATAAGAAATTTATTTCAAAAATAAAATTACTGACAATTAAGCGGCCGATCAAATGGTCTTGAATTTCAAATTATCAAAATCTTGAGACAAGAATGAAAATCAAAGCCAAAGATATAACATAAACAGTTGAGAATAAAAATTGCTAAGATGGAAAAAGAAATAGTATCCATGGAAATCAGCATTTTTTTAAAACCAATAAATCAACTTGTTGAATGCATTTTTTAATAGGAATCTAGATTCCATTGAGCAAGATCAAATATTTGGGCTTGAATTAATCATTAAGTTTTAGGATCATTATTGAAAATTATTTGAAGAAATTTGTTTCGATGTCATCTCAATCACAATAAAAATCTA
>JAQFXL010000549.1:0-19457 GCA_034693445.1 Edwardzetes edwardsi
TTGCCTTCAATTCAATTATGAATGTTTTGAAGTTCAGTCACTGAGATGTTTGATCTTAGAAGAAACAAAACTAGATATCAGGTACATTGGATCTTTGGAAATATTTCTCGAGATTGTTTTATTCTACAAATCAGTTGATCACAAATATTTGATTCAAATACTAAATGATTTTTGTCTATTTAGAAACGACTACTGAATAATTCAATCAATTAACCGGATATTCCCAAAAATCATTTGGATAAAAACTAATCGATTATTAATATCTGAGTACCTAGTATAAGTGAAAACTCAAATTTCTTTATTCAAAATAAAACCACTCTGTGATAGAAAAAAAATAGTTGTTAATATGCTGTGCGATTTCGATACAAGTTCGTCCTTTCAAGTCTAATTAAGCAATTATTTAGATAAAAGTTTTGAGTTCTAAAGACTTGATTTTATTTTCTCATCGATTTTATTAAATTTCTATTTGAGGTAAAGTGTCGTCGTATACCATAAGACGGTTCCAATCCATATAATGCCAAATATTTGAATTGAAAGTATGGTTGAGTTTAAGCACCAGAATATTGTGAACACCAATGAGAAATTAGTACCAGGGTCCAAATTTGCAAATACCATCACAAATTTGAACTTATTTCTGAATCGCAAAAGAGATAACAAATATATGTCTAACGAAGTATTTGGTCAACTAATTAAAGCGAAGACAAAATTGTTTACAATTTGAGTCATTCAATAAGTATTTCAATGGATTATATTTAAGTGAATTATAAAAACAAAATAATCGAAGAATTTGTTTAATGTCCTGGACTTAAATTACTACTGCCATCAGAAATACTGAGAATCCGGTGGCAGACATCCACATCAACGCCAAGAACTTATTGCCTAATAAATATCCAAAATAACAAAAGAAGTGTCAGAAGAAGTGACAGAATAAATGACAACTAATGTCATCAGAAATACGACGATAATTTCAAAAACAACAAATATTTTCAGATTTTTATTATCGGAGGGATTATTGTAGTGCTTGTGATTCTGGGTAGATTGTCATTGCTCATAAACTATGTAAGTCAAATGAGAGGCGTTTCAAAGTTGCCAAAACTGGATGAGTCGAAAGCAAGTGAAGAAACAATAAACTCGACGGAAAACAAATCGGTCGAAACAACTGATTCTGAAAGAAGAGTCTTAATTGCAAATTCTGACTAACGATAAAACAATTAAATATATTAATTATTATAAAACACATTAGAAATGAATTAAAAGTCACATATCTTTTAGTTTTGAATTATTTTTCCAATAAATAAATGGAATTTTATTTAATTCATTGAATATTTTAATTTTGAATGTAAAACATCAACAAATGACTTATAAAAGTCAAAATATACTTTAATGTTGTTTTATATTAACTGATCTTGGTCACACTTTTAATCCAAGGAACATATGCAGAAACCCTTGTATACACTGCTGGACTTCCTGCTGCACATTCCGCGCCAAAAGATGTTATACCTTCCTGCACCCAAACTCCATTTGCTAGTTGACAATTAAGAGGACCACCACTATCGCCCTGACACGTGTCACGACCTCCTTCTAGATAACCGGCACATAACTGAAATTCAGGTCTGAAAGAATTGGACCAAACTCTGCGACAATAGTTATTGTCGACTACTGGAAGTCGCACCTCTCGCAGAACATCAGCAAGTTTACCAGTGGAAGAAGTGGTGCCCCAACCCGTCGCAAAACACCTGTTGCCGTCGATTTTCAGTCCGTTTGTCGGTAAGCAAATGGGTTGCAAATATTTATGTCGAACCTTGAAGTCGAGTCTTGGGTTCAGTTTGATTAATGCGATGTCGTTTGCAATCGTCGACGGATTAAAGGAATTCATTAAAACCTAAAATAAATATCAAATTTAAGAATTGTGTAAAATTATGTTCAAACGGAGGCCTTACCTCAGAGCCATATGTTCGGACTTCTGTGCCTTCGATTTTGGTTACGTCGTGCTCTCCTAAAGTGATCTCAACACTCGACAGTCTATAACCGGAAGGATTGTTCACACAATGAGCTGCAGTGAGAACCCATTGGTCGCTAATTAAACTTGCACCACATTCAGACTGTGTGGTTGATCGCCGTCCTCGAAATGTTAACTTGAGCAATGCCATCCAAGGCCAATGCAAACGATCAGAAGTTTGACCACCCACAATCCGAGTGCTGTTATCAGATAGGCCGCATTTTTGGCTCAAACCACTGTCCAAACAGCAAAATAATATTAAAAACGAAATCAAAATATATTTAATTTCTAACATTATTTGGATTATAGCTTAACACTAAATGATTGGCAAAAAATAAAAAGACATAACTTTTATAACTTTCAAATAGAAATTATATCCGTTTCGTAATGTTATTCATTTGATTGAAAAATATGTTATTTTTCTTTTGTTTTATGACATTTCACATCATTTTTTGTGATGTGTGACTAATGGATGGGTGAAAGCTAAGTAATCTCGCAATTTTATAATCGCCAACAAAATCTGTTTGTGCTAAAATGACATTATTGCAACCTGGTAGTTCAATTGACTTAACTCGACTAATCATAATTGAGCAATTTGTTATATAAGTTGCTACCCAATACTCTTGGTTATTTCTTGAAATTCCATTAATCTTCAAAACAGTTGTGAGTTTAAAATTAAGTCAAAATGTTTTTATAATCAAATAAATCAAATTTTCTATAAAACTGTGAAATCATTTCTAAGAATTAAATGCATTTTTTTACAAGTTTTCAAAAATATATAAACATTTTTGAAATAAATTTATCACAAAAGTTGAGCTCATTTTTAATATTAAGCCATTTTTAACAAACAATTCAAAGCGACGATCCTTTTTGTACCTATTTTTAAGACATAAATTACTTCAAAATTATTTAAATGGTTTAAAATTATTTCCGTCTCTTTACTCTTGCTTTTCATTATCTAATTAACACATTTTTAATGCAATTTTGTATAAAATTTTGTATGAAATAAATAAAATAATTTTTTATGAATACATTTTTTCGGTTATTGTTATGAAAGTGCGGTAAAAACACAAACAAATAAATTGAATTATAAATTAGATTAATGTTTGAGAGGAATATTGGGTCAGATCTCACCTGAATTGTTATATTAGGAAAGGAAGGAATCATCCGTCAAATCGTTTAACCAATTGATGGATAAGTAGTTGAAAAACTTATTGTGACTCAATTTGACTGAGATTTACAATTTGGGGCAAATTTCTTAAATAAGATTTGAATCTATTTTTGAGATAAGATTTGGATCCGATAGTAAATCGGCTCTTAAAAAATGTTTATAATTGTTCCCAACTATTCCCAAGACTCAGATTAAAATTAGCATCAATTGAATGGAAGACTTCGTGTACTCAACAAACCTTTTCTTCAATTAATCAATTAATTCAAATACATTTTACATTATTCTTTGCCTGATTAGATTGCCAAGATCAACACTTGATGAAAATAGAAACAATAAAATTGGTATGCGCAAGGGAACCATTCATATTCAGATTTGGTCGAAAATTGAGTTTAATGAAGCATCAAAAGAGCCTTTCATTCTTAAACAAAAGGTTTTTAACATAACAGAGATTATAAAGAAGTCTTTGAGTCACTCTTTTTTCTTTTCGATCTTGCATATTTCTATACAATAAAACTATTCTGGTTATATTAATTTTGGATGCTTTTATAAGATAAGAATTTTCATTGAAATTCATTAATTCGTGTTTTCATAGAAGAAATCGTAAAATAAATTCATTCCGAATATCGAAACAAAAAATTTCGATCAAATTACAGATATTTCACAAAATCTTTTATAATCTGAAAACATTAAAAATAAGTTGTTTTTGGGCCGAACACGAAGTTCCAGAAAACACCGAATGAATATAAGATTCAAGTAATTTCTTGATTAAAATTTCAATTGATCCATCTAATAAAATTATAGATTACTTCAACAATACTTGTGATTTAATTAAATGTTTTGTGAGGACAGGAAGAGAACTATAATCATGTATTTTTCAATTTTGAAAAATCACTTTGAAGTTTATAAAATTATTATTATTCACTATTGTATTAAACTCTTGGAAATCTAATCAGGTTTTTGTTGAGAATTAAAGTGAGTAATAATTGATTTTTAAATTCAATTGTGTTTTAGGTATTAAATGATTTGAATTTTAAACGATTCAATTGAAAAATTATTTATCGGAAGAGACTAATGGAATAGCGTTTAAAATGACCTTTCTGTGTTTTGGTAATTTTTATTTTCAATTAGGAGACTGTCTTATACATTGTAATCAATGTCTTTTGTCTTCAAATAGAGAGAGTCGTCAGAGTTTCAAAAGAAAAATAATGAAATGGTGATGGACTCGATTATTATGGAGGAGTAAACTGGGCCATTTGAGTTATTAAGGCTGATTTAGCAAGTGTAATTGAAAAGTCTTGACTGCGTTCATCATTATTTGTAAATTATATTCTATTTTTTGTATTTAATTATAATCCAGCAAAACTTTTATCGTCTAATTTCAAACTGAATTTGATTTTCAAACTAAAATATAATAATAAGAAACAAAATATTGATGAAAATCAAAGTCATTTTGAATTTATTATTGAGAAAGAAATGAAATTAATTTAAATTTTATACAAACAAAAGTGAAATCAATATTTTATAACATTTTTATTTATTTATGTTTCGGAGAAAATATAGGAATATTTTTTGAGTAACGGAAAAATCATTACTAAAAAGTGTTTTTATAAAAAAAATTGGTTTCAATTCATGTAAAAAGAAATTGAATTCGAGATTTGAAATTAGTATCGCTTTTGAGATAAATTCTCGATTTTTTTAAAAACATTTTCTTATCAAACGATGAGATGAAACAAATGAATTGCCGCTAAAAAGGGGGTTCAAAAAAGTCTAACAAAACATTTCTATATTTAAATAATTCAAAACATATAACAATTATAATAAGAATAAGAGCCGAAGAAAAAGATTTATTGCACTAAAAGAAAATCACGATTTTTTTTGATGACATGAGAAAAGAGTTTCGTTTTTCACTCCGAATCAGAAGAGAGAGTAAAACCATTTCTCTCTAATATATTGTGACTAATATTAGAAAATTGTTTTAATATTAAATAAAATACAGATAATATAGTTATTATTAAACTTAAAGATGAGCTAAATATATGATCCAAAGTGGGAGTAAACTCAGTAAAGCAAAAATTAAAAAACGCATTCTCTTCTAATATCATGCATTTGTGAAATAAATTTCAAAACTTTTCTAAACCACTATTTTTTGCTTATCCTTTCTTTAAGGCAATTATATTTTGCGATGATTTTATCAAAACAATTATCTTTTAGACTTTGAAGAGTAGGATTCAAATTGAATTAAAAGTATTAAAAACAATTAAATTCTATAATTATTTGTTAAATGAATGCTAATAATAGTGGAGTAAAAATATATATTTTGAAATGGATTAGACGTCTGACAGCCATAAAAATTAGCCACAGCTTGACATGAGATTATGGTTTATAGTTTAGTAACAGTAACTAGAATAAATCTAATGAAATAGCAAGTGATATTTAAGTAATTTGATTTCTTGTTTGCATTGATAATTAGTTATTCTCTGCCAGTCCTCTAAAAATAAAATGGATTATAAATTATATAATTTGAGAATTAATTTGAATAATCAGTGAAAGCAAATGATTTATTTCAATCATTTCTATGAAGAAGTATAGCGATTATCAGCTCTTTTTACTATTCTGGTTATTATTGTTCGAGTTAATAACAAATGGAGTTCTTAGACAAGAATTGTTTAAGTTTAATGTTTAAACTTTAATCTCAATATATGTCTGGATCACTCTTTGGTGGCATTCATAGCGATTTATGTTTAAAAAAAAAGTACGATTAACTCTGAAAAACGTGAAAAGTATTACTTCATTACTTCCTTATCCAATCCAATGTGTGTTATATGAAACTAATATTTTATTATACTTTTTGTGTCTTATTTTATGTCTTAAGGCCACAAAGTTTTGTTCAAATCTCAGCCTTTGTTTAAAAATAGCAAACATTTAGCGATTAAATAACGTAAAAATAAAAGTAATTCTTGTAATCAATTCACGAAAATAAAAGACGAATCGTTTCGGTTGTAAACTAAGAGATTTGTATCTCAGATGAGATGAACAAAGAAAGAAAGAGAGAGAGAGAGAGAGAGAGAGAGAGAGAGAGAGAGAGAGAGAGAGAGATTTCAAATTGTTTAATTCATTGATCGATAATGGTTCAGGATAAATTTTCATCAATATGGACATCGTTACCCTATTTTTTGAAAACTATCATCTCTGCTCTTTCCAGTTCAACATTTGTATTTTGAAAATCTTATCCATGAAGAAAGTGATTTCACAAAAGATGATAAAAAGTGAATAAAGAGAGAAAAGAATAGAAAGTCTGAGAAAATAGTTTAAATCATTAAAAGCTTTCAAACATTCATTTTATTTATTAAAAAAAACTGTTAAGACTTTTCGATTCATTAAATTTTAAAGAATCGTATTTTTGTCTTCAATTTAATATCTCATTCAAATGTTTTTCTTAAAAAGTAAATGTTTTTAACACAATTTATTTGTTCAATAATACAATACTGTAATTCAATAGACGGCATAATAAGTATATTTATTTTCAAATAATATAAAACTTGCAATGGAACCTACAGTGGAACCTCCGAGATATTGAGGGCCTATTGCAAGAGAAAACCGTCCATAACATAGAGGGTCAATAACAGGGAGTAATTTTAACATTATAGGTATAGGGAAAACAGCAAATAATTATTCAAAACTCATCAATACCAAGGAGGTGTCAATAACAGGGAGGTAAATAACAGAGAGGTTCCACTGTAGTGTAAAGTAGTTATCAAACCAACAGTTGGTTTTAGAAAAAAAGTGGAAATTTTTTAGGAACACACAATAGAAGGTCTTCCATATGAGTCCACTTTAATGATTACAATAATAATAATTTTGTTCATTTGATTTGAATATCACTGATTTGACTATGACTGAGGTCTAGTAGAGCACTAGAATGTGTGTGTGTGTGTGTGTGTGTGTGTGTGTGTGTGTGTGTGTGTGTGTGTGTGTGTGTGTGTGTGAAGCCTCTGTAGTGCAGTGGAGCACTTGGGCAATTATTATCCCATGCTAGGCAAGTTCATGACCTGTTAATGTGGTTTTTATGTATATCTCTCACACTTTCTATACGGAAAACATTACATAACTGTAATAATGATGAGACCGACTATAAGTGAGAGGTAAGGCATTGCACTCTTTTTTTAGCTCTATCCTTAGGACTGGAATTACTTGTTATGCGATGAGCTCTGCATTGGAACGGACTGTTGGGAGGGGGAGGGAGAGAGTGAGTGTGTGGTCAATACAAACGATT
This sequence comes from Edwardzetes edwardsi, assembly GCA_034693445.1. Taxonomy (NCBI): domain Eukaryota; kingdom Metazoa; phylum Arthropoda; class Arachnida; order Sarcoptiformes; family Ceratozetidae; genus Edwardzetes; species Edwardzetes edwardsi. The sequence goes on from JAQFXL010000549.1 coordinate 7,444, forward strand.
TAGAATAAGAAGAATAATAAGACCGGATTGTAATATATGAGCTAAATATGGAAATTATTTCTCAAAGAATAGTTTATTAATGATGACTATAAAAGTAAGACAAATAACTTGAAGTAAATCCAAACCACTCTCACAAACGATGAGCTAAACATCGGAAGAGAAGAAAGTTATTCGTTGTCTGTCTGTTGTTCCCATTCTTCTCATCTCTTTTTCAATAGTCTTTTTCCTAAAGTTTTTAAATTATTTGAAATAAAAGTTCACAAAAATGTTAATATTAGGCAAAAGAATGCGATTTTCATCGATTTTATTAATGTTTTTTGTAATAAATGTTTTGATTCTAAGTCTGTTTGTCAACGAAAGTGTTGCCGACAAGAAAATGATGATGATGATGAAAATGATCAAGAAACTGAAGAAACTCGCTCCTCTCTTAGCATTGGCCAAATATAAACTCAAGCCAAAGATTGGAATACTTCCCATTCCTATTCCGTTACCCTTCCCTCTGAAGTAAGTGATGATAAATATTTCCAGATCAAATAATTTAATGCTGGTTGATTATTTGTGTTCTAACACAATTCAAAGTTCCTTTGATATTACCTAGTTAATTTTTAAAATTAATTCTGACTTTATCAAAAAATAATTGCTTGTTACTTTTAATTGTTTGCTGTCAAAAAACTAAAACAAATTAGATTTGAAAGCCTCCGCGTAATTTTGAATAATAGCAATATATTTTGCCCATAAATATCTATTAAAATTGACATAACTGTGTTGTAATTGTATTTCACGCAACGAGCTCCAGGCACATCTCACATTGAATCAATAGAAGCCCAGAATCTCGATTTATTCGCTAATTAATTGGTATTTTTAAAAAGTACCCTTTTATTAGTCGTGACAGTTATTTGCTGATCACTCCAATCATTGTATTTGTTATTTCATTTGTTAGTAACTAATGTCTCATATTTTTCATTCAAATATATTTTGGCCTTAATTTAAAACATTATTTAAAGAAATAAATATAATTCAAACGTTTTGTTTTAGAAGTGATGTTCATATTGTTTGAGAACTTGAAATGAGATCATTTTGTTTTGAACCAGAATAGAATCAGAATAATAGTATCATTTGATCGATAACTTCAGGATTTGAATATCTTTTGTTTAAAACTTTTATTTATCTTCTCTTGACTTTTAAAATATGTTTTTAATTGAAGACAACTCTTAATATGAAATGAATGCCAAAAGAATTTTGATATTTGTTTAACATTTGTAATAATTTTGTATTCAAACAGAATCGAAAAGCCAGAGCCACCCGTTTATATCAGTAAACCGTCTTATGGTGGCGGTGGTTACGGAATGGGAGGAGGAGGCGGCGGCGGAGGTTACGGAATGGGAGGAGGAGGTGGCGGCGGAGGTTACGGAATGGGAGGAGGAGGTGGCGGTGGAGGTTACGGAATGGGAGGAGGAGGTGGCGGTGGAAGCTATGGAATGGGAGGAGGAGGTGGCGGTGGAGGCTACGGAATGGGAGGAGGAGGTGGCGGTGGAGGCTACGGAATGGGAGGAGGAGGTGGCGGTGGAAGCTATGGAATGGGAGGAGGAGGTGGCGGCGGAAGTTATGGAATGGGAGGCGGCGGCGGTCATTATGATATGGATGCTGGAGGAGCAGGGGGCTACGGGGGAGGCGATTTGGGTAGTGGTTACGACATGGGAGCATTTGACGATGGTGATAGTTATGGAGGAGATATGGGTGGTGGATATGGTATGGGAGGTGATAGCGGAGAATATGGGGGCGGTGGAGGTGGATTTGGGGGAGGGTATGGTGGTGAAGGAAGTGATGGAGGTGACGGGGGATATGGAGGTGGAAGTGGTGGTGGAGGCTATGGAGGAGGTGGCGGAGGCGGAGCTGGAGGATATGGTGGTGGTGACAGCGGAGGTGGTAGTGCAGGATATGGTGGTGGAAATGGTGGCGGTTATGAAGGTGGTGGTGGTGGAAATGGTGGCGGTTATGGAGGTGGTGGTGGTAAAGGCGGTGGTGGTGGTGGTGGTGGAAATGAAGGTTATGGCGGTGGAGGCGGTGGTGGTGCTTATGGAGGAGGAGGAGGTAATGATATCGGTAGCTATAAAGTTGATAAGAAAGTAATGAGTAAAAATGGTGAATATGAAGACATTGCTATTATTACAGATCTTGGCAAGGGTAGTTCAGGTTACTGAGCAATTTCTATCAATCGCACCGTATATCAGACATAAGAAGCATTTCCTCTCATTATATCATTGGATCAAATCATTAATCACACCTCAAATTCAAGACGAATACGAAATGAATAGTTTGTATTCAAAGCCATTCTATTATTGCCTCAAAATTCATATCAAATCCCAAAACGAAATTAAAATCTATTTTTAAAACTAATTATTTTTTGTGTAAATATATTCAAATTAGTCTCAAAAAACACAATAAGTTTAATCCCTTTCTCTGCAATAATATTTGCAAAAATAATTTTAACACTTTCACACACTTTCACACACTTTAAGTCAGATTCAAATTAATTGCCAAAAATAGTTTCACTCATTTAAGTCTTAAATCGTCTCTTCTTTTAAAATATGTTTTGCGTGTCTTTTTCCGGAAGTATTTTTGGAAATTTATTCTTCAAGTAATCAAATATTACCACAACTTCTTATGTCTTAATAACTCTGAATAATTCTGTATCAATAGATTTTACCTAAAAATAATTGTCAACATGTAAATTTTAAAAATTTCAAATTTTGTTAATTATATTAATTGCAATATTTTTACAACAAATGGTAATTATCTTTTCAGATGACACACCCCTTCATAATCATAACTATATTTTTGTAAAATATTTTCCTAGAATATAATTACTAGAATGGTTGACTATAATAAATGGTTCTGATTATTCGCTGAATCATAACAAACGGTTTAAACCCATATTTCACACAAATCACAATCATTTTGAGTTTTTATATAAACTCAAATCTTTTGTAAACCATTTCGCACACAGATTGCCATGGTCATTTCAAATATGTACACAATTGCTTCAAATTCATGTAAACCCAGGTCACAAATTTATCATCCATCTTATTTTTCCAAATCACAAACCATAATTGTGGTAAAAGTCATATCCACCGCTGTATCTTTACTTATTGTGCAAGTTCACCTCATCCAGCAATTCTCATTTGTCATTTTCTTTCTCAATTCGTTTGAATAATTCCTATTTATATGTTTTACCTTGTTGTTTTTGTTGTATTTATGTTTAGCCAAAAATTGTCAAATTATTTATGTCTTTGTTATAAGTGTTTTGTTATGTTTTCACAAATAATAAATTCCTATCAAAATTGAACTATATTCTATCAAGCTCATTTGTATAGAATAGTTTGTCCAAAAGTCTTTGCAAAACCAGGAAATTCTTATGAATTTAGTAAAAATATAGACTTTTGGGACAAAAGACAAGTTATGCCAAACAATGAATGGACACATCGTTTGACATCTGACATGAGATGAACCGCTAAATTACAGCTGCAATTGCGGTGCGATACCAGTCCTTAGCTTTTAATTACACGGCATGTGCTAAATGTCAGGATTAACGACTACATCAATAATACTTTTGTTACGTTTTATGGAAAATACAAAATTGTTTTCTCTCTTATCAAACACTACATTAAATAATAGTCTCTTAGTTTTGATGTAAATTCAAAAGTTAATAGAGTTTTGTCGCAATATTTTTCGCCAATTATTTCATTTGGAGGTAAAAGTTATGAATGTTTTCCAAATTTAATAATTTAATGAAATAATGAAAAAACATTAATCGATTCAAACATTAAAGTCGTCTCAACAGCTGTTTCGGTGAAAACTAAATGAACTTCGATTTGAACTTATTTTTCAATAAAATATCTATAATTTGAACCAAAAAAGTGTTTTCAAAAGTTTTCTAATTATTTTCCCGAATCGAGTCATATATAAAGTTGCGATTAATTTGTATTTTTCGTTTCCAATACTAAATGGATAACAGCTTTGAAGAAAGTTGTAGTGATTTCAGCATTGGTTTCAATAATGACAGTAAGAGTTGCGATCAGACCGAAGAAGTAGTCGAAAGGCAGTCCAATAAAGACTATGTCACTGAAGAAGAAGGAGAAGAAAGAAGTGGCGTCAAAGAAGAAGATGAAGTTGAATGTGAAGGGAATGTTGAAGAGCAGACCGAATGCCACTTGATAACTCTAACCAAGATGGAAGCTCCCGATATCTGGGATCAACAAACTGTACGACAGGATTACTACAGAAGCGATGAAAACATTTATTTGAATCCAGACATTGATATCACAAGTGATGCAAAAACAGACAAAAACAGACTCGAATCGTCTGTTTGTGACTACTCTCCAGCGCTGGCATTGGAATCATATGTCACACAACAGATGAACGGTCAGGTCGTCGACGAACAAGTGTCTGCACAGTCTGTTTCGCACAAATCGCTGCCATATTTACAATCAACAGATGTAAAGTCAACTTCTTCGGCATTAAACGATTATAACAACCCTTGGAAACAGTTGTCTATTAGTTGTTATCAGAGCAGTGGTTCAGCCAAAGCCGGTCTCAACAATGCTTACAATGCTTTTTATGCCCGATATTCCAATGAAAGACAACAGCGCTATCCCGACGCCCGATCCCTGAGAGGACGTGGATCTCATTCTGCAATGTCTAAAGAAGAACAACGAAAAAGTGCCTGCGATAGGGAAAGGACCCGAATGCGAGACATGAACTTGGCTTTCGATGCGCTCAGAGCTAAATTACCCTGTCTTAAACCTAGAGGAAAGCGACTTTCTAAAATTGAATCGCTCAGGTTAGTTTTTGACAATATGTTCTTTAATTACCGTTTTCCCTGACTTTCCCTGGCACTTATAAGTCAATTTCTGCAAACTTATGTCTTCCCGAAACTCAGTGCACTTATATCTCAGTATAAGTGCACCCCTTATCAGAGACCAAGGTATGAGTGCACTCAATGGTTATGAAACGAAACTTTTTTATTCTGATTTCAAATACAAATGAGTGACAAATAATAGAAATTAAATCAATTGAAGTCCATATTGTGGTCATCGATAAGAACTATAATTTCTTCCGATTCTTCGGTTTCCAACTAATCGTCTGTCAAACCGCTCGGAGGTTCGGGATTAAAAAGAGTTTCTTTTTCAATGATATCTGAAAGGTTTGAGTAAAGACCCAAATTGTGATACTTTTTACCCAAATTACATATCTTCAGTATCTTCGACTCTTAACTGATTCATGTCTTCTTCGATGTCTTCGATCATCATTTGATTGATATCAGCCAAAGAAGTGGTCATTTGTTATAATTATATTTGTTTTAAGATTTCATAAAAAACAGACTGACTTTCAGAAAACGGATTTCTAAGCAATGATTGAAAAGCGATGAAAGTTTACATTTTGGAAAAATGTGCCCAAAATATAGTGCACTTATATCTCAGTATAAGTGCAGCCCTTATCAGAGACTAAGAGGCAGACCTAATAAGTCAGAGAAAACGGTAGATCTATTTTGGGATTGAAACAAACTCAATTATCCAAGGTATTTTGATGCAATCATTTATTAATCACTAGAAAAGTTTCCGTTTGAAAATGCTCCTGCAAAATCAATTGTAATACTAAATTTGAATTATAGGCCTAAATTGAATGAAATATAGATTCATTTAGTTATAAAAAGTTATTAAAACAATCATTGCTATCAATTAAAAAGCCTTACTTATAATATAAAGAAATTTGTATTATTCAACTTCAAAATCCGCTCTTGGCATAAATTAAATTCTACATGCTTGGATAATTAAACTTGTTAAACTAATAAGATTCTGAATCGCAAAGTATCTTCTTGGTTATATTTAAATTGAAAGAATGTAAGTTTTATAGTTAAAACTTTGATCAATTTGATAGAATGGCGATCCGTTATATCGCACACTTGCAATCAGTATTGTCTGCACCGGACACTGAAGCTAACGGCTCTTCCTCAAATGGCTTAACTACTCCCTCTTATTACAATCAGAATGACAGCACCTGTACTAGACTTTGGAGGCTAACTGTAAATATTTGTCTATTTTATGAATAATTAGCTGTCAATTGTTTCACACAATTAAAGGATCAAATGGAGTACTGCTCCGGACAGCAGACATATGGCTGTACTGAAAACTATCCCTATGAGAACACATACTATTGGTGGACACCCACTCTAAACGGGACGTACACCGGCTTCCAACAGTCGAATAACTGATCTTTGCATTTAAAATATTTGATCTGACGATTTGACTCTTTTAACTTTTTAAAAAAGTGTAAACCAAATAGGAATGAGTGATATCTAGTCGTAAGCAAAACATCTGTCAAATAACATGTTTTTATTGCAAATGTTTTTATAGTGAACTCGATTTTTGTCATAATTTAAAATATTTTCTCTAATGAATTGTAAATCAATAATCATTTTCGTCAAAGAAATTTGTTGCATACTAACAATGTATCAAGTTCAATTCCAACAGATTCAAAAATCCAATGGAATTGACGCATTCTAAGAATATTCAATGAACTCAATTGAATGATGACCAAGATAATTTAAATCATCATCATTTCAGTCTGAACTCAACAATTTTTTCTTCAAATGTGTAGGGATTAAAATATTAATTTTTTACTCCGTTTTGGATAAATATTTTGAGCTTTTTTTGGTAATCAAAAATGATCGGTGAATATAATTAATGATTTGAACAGACTATTGAAAATCAAAGTAGGGTTACCCAAGGGGGCGGATTTTTGTTTAGGGGGCCAAAGCTAGTCTGAAAAAGTAGGCCCAAAACGCAGCGAAATTAGGGCCCAAGTTTTTTTGGCCACACGAAGCGCGGCGACTATTTTTCGGCGGCTGGTTTAAGGTTAAAAATGGATTTAAATTGAATGTAGGACAATTTGTTCTAAATTATGAAGTTATAAACGGATTTAATTTGGATCTAGACTAAATATTTGGACACAAGTCTCCCTTTTGGGGGAAATATCCATGAATTTAAACCTCCTCTAGTCTGGTATATAATGTAATCATGGAATCAAAACCAAAGATAAATTTAAATTAAAGCTAAAAACCAAAAAAGAAATGAATTTAAAGTCAAATCAATATAATTTGAGACGAAAATTAAAAACGTGTTTAGATATAAATTAAAGTATCGGAAAAATAAGGGTAAAAATTTTAATTTGATTGTTGTAAACTTGCTTGTTAAGCGGATAAGGTGCTTATCTTTTACACCTATTTGAAGAGATGGGTCAATGTAATACTGTTTGCCACCCGATCCCAAAACCAACTTTTATGAGAGAGAGAGACTGAAGCCGGGAGGCGTCAGTTTGAGGCCTATCGCTTCGACAAAAACTGAATTAGATCTAGGGTTTGTTGTTGAGTGAGCAGAACAAAAGTTTTACCAAATGTGGTTCGATTTAAATGGTTCCGGATATTGTTCGCCTTATGTCACTACTTATTAATCATCTATTAAAATGAATATTACCTAGATCACAATTTGAATAATTTTAAAAAATCAAAAATAAACTCAACTTTTATATCGAAAATACTTTGAATTACATTTCATTTGAAAATATTTGCTTTTAGTTTAGGAAACTTTTGGTTTTAAAATTTGAAAGAACAATTAATCAAAGAACAAAGAACATTAATCCTTGAAGTTTACCTTATAAGGATAAGTCTTAATGCAAATAAATGCCCAAGTTGATTTTTAATCACTGATAGGCTCAAATGACTTTCAGAAAAGAAAAATAGCTCTCAATTTTCATAACAAATTTCTCTCAAAATGATGGGACTATTGTTTGTGATGGCCTTCGCCGGCTCTATAATGGCCAACAATGACCAGTTGTTTGGTCAATATTTACCCGATCAACAAGTTATGTCAACCCAAACCCCTTCTAATGAAGAATGTGTGCGAAGAATATATAGAGATTGCAATTATCCGACAGTTTTTAGTGACGAAGAGCTCGAAAATGTCAGACAATACCTAAACTATTCCTTCACAGTATTGGCGGACATAAAACCCGATAAACCTCTTTGTCCTAAACTACACGTAAGGCAGGACTGGAAGTGTTTATCACAACAACAGAAGAATAGAGTTATTGATGTCTGGAAACAAATGTATGAAAGAGGAGACGTCCAGAGACTGACTGATATTCACGTCAAGTATTGGCCCGCTTGGCATAAAACACATGAGTTTCTTCCCGGCCACCGGTGGCTGGTTAACGAGTTTGAAAAAGTCATGCGAGGAATAGATCCGACAACAACTCTCCCTTATTGGGATCCATATGTTTATGGCTCACAACCGAAGAGATCATCTGTTTGGGACACTTTTGGTCACTCAGGAAATTATTCAAACGGTTATAGTGTTTCCGATGGTATTTATACCGATTGGGATTTGATTCCTACTGTTAAAAGACACTGGTCAAATGATGGGACAATCTTACCTTGGTTCACTCCAGAGTTCGTTACCTCAACAATACAAACAACAAAAACATATAATGAATTTGCAAAAAGTCCTCTGGGTTTTCATTACCCACCACATCTAAACATAGGTGGATATGAGGGACAGTATTCCACCAGTGAAGCTCCTTATGAGTGAGCCTTTTGATTGCTCTTGATATGTTTTAACTAAATAATTCTTTTCATAGCATCTTTTTTTATCTGCACCACTCAAGTGTTGAGGACAGCATAAACTTTCGATGGCAGCTCCAAAGGAAAGAGTTCTTAACGCCATTGAGTTATAACATTGAGAATACTCGAATGAATGCCCTTGATGGAAAGGAGCAAACATCTAATATTTTTACTGACACTCTGACTGGTGCTCCCTCGGTAACTATTCGAGAAATATTTTGGGTTGGGTTTGGAGACCACTGCTATATTTCGGACCAATTGGTCAGACCGATCAACAACTTTTGGAAAGGCATCAAAGATCCCGTTCCCACTGCCGCTAAACGACTTCCACAATGGGTTTTAGAGAAATATTTTCCAGTTTTCAATTCGGAAAATTATTCGGGGATTTCACACACTTTGGAAGAGGTCTATGAATGCAATCATATTTGTCAGCCAATCCCCAGACCAACATTTATGGGCGACACTGAGGCCGGGAGGCGTCAGTTTGAAGTTTTCCGAAATGGGCCCGTTGTTAATGGGTCTGTAGTCGAAGAGATGGAACAAATTTACTATCAAATGTGGATAGACCTCAATCAGTCCGGATATTGTTCGCCATATGTTACCACATATTAATTACCAAGCTAAATCATTAAATGAATTAGATTTAAAGTTAAACCTGAAATTTATTTTATATTTTTAATTGAATAAATAACAATTAAACTTTATAAATTGAATTTAATTGATTTTTGCCCATGACAAATTAATTTTGAATAATTGAAATTCTTATAACTTGAAACTTGACTCAAATCTATTTGCATTGAAAACACATTAAATGGTTTGAAATAAAATAAGGATTTGTTCACAAAGTTATCAGAAAATCCATGGCTTTAAAGGAATGAAAAGTCATTGAACTAAAAGATTAGAACTTTAGAATCTGAGTCACAATGGGATTAAAATAATTTTCAATTGCTTTTCAGTTAAAGAATAAAATTGTTTTCTATTTCTATGTCAAAAGTAAAAATAGAAGACAAGAACCAATTGTTTTTAAAATGTTTGGAATATTTTTTGTGTTGACATTTATCGGCCCATTGACCGCATATAATGAGCCGACATCTGGACAGTATTGGCCACAACCAGAAGTTATTCAAAACCATCCCTCAAATGAAGAATGTGTGCGAAGAATATACAGTGAATGCAATTATCCGACAACTTTTAGTGACGAAGAACTCGAAAATGTCAGACAATACCTAAACTATTCCTTCACAGTATTGGCGGACATAAAACCAGATAAACCTCTTTGTCCTAAACTACACGTAAGGCAGGACTGGAAGTGTTTAACACAACAACAGAAGACGAGAGTAATAAACGTTTGGCACCACATGTATCAGAGGGGAGACGTCCAAAGACTGACTGATATTCACGTCAAGTATTGGCCCGCTTGGCATAAAACAGTGGAAATCCTTCCGAGTCATCGATGGTTTTGTAATGAGTTCGAAAAAATAATGCGTTCTTTAGATCCAAAGACGGCTCTTCCCTATTGGGATCCATATACTTATGGTTCACAACCGGAAAGGTCTTCAATATGGGATGTTCTTGGTCATTCTGGCAATTACTCAAATGGTTACAGTGTAATTGATGGCATCTATGCTGGGTGGGGATTGATGCCTACAATCAAACGCCACTGGTCACCAGATAAAACAATATTACCATGGTACACTCAAGAGTTCATAACAAATATGTTACAAACTTCCAACTCTTATACTGAAATGGTTGTGAATGCTCTTGGTCTTCATTTTCCACCTCATGTAAACGTCGGTGGATATGAAGGACAATATTCCGTTAGAGAAGCCCCTTATGAGTAGGTCTTGAAACTGAATCTTAACTAGTTTATTGAATTCTAACTAGAATAACCTTGTGTACTTTTAGTGTTTTGTTTTATATGCATCACTCGAGTAATGTTGACGGCGTTCTCCTCAAATGGCAGCTCCAGAAGAAGGAGTTCTTAACGCCATTGAGTTATAATAGATTACAAACTTTTAATCCAATCGACGGAAACATTCAAAGAGCAAACATAATGACTGATATTCTTAATGGCGTTCCCGACGTCACAATTAAAGAGCTATTTTGGGTCGGGTTTGGCGAATACTGTTCTATTCCGGACCAACTGATCAGACCTATTAACAACTTTTGGAAAGGCATTAGAGATCCCATTCCTTCCGCTGCGAAAAGACTCCCGCAATGGCTTTTAGAGAAGTATTTTCCAAGCTTTGATTCGGGTAACTTTACTGGCCTTTCGCACACTTTGGAAGAGGTCGGAGAATGCAATACTGTTTGCCACCCGATTCCCAAACCAACCTTTTTGAGCGAAACACAGGCCGGGAGGCGTCAATTAGAAGCTTATCGTTATGACGGAGGTTTAGACCAGGGATCAGATGTTGTAAATATGGAACAAAAATTTTATCAGATGTGGTTAGACATGAATGACTCGGACTACTGTTCCCCTTACATAACTAGCAACTTAAAGTAGTTCTTTAATAAAATTTGTCCAAAAAATAAAAGATTGTTTTGAATGCCATTAAAAATATTTTAATTTCATTTAAATACAAATCTATTGAAAAACAAATTAATTATCATTTAATTGAAAGTCAATTGTTTTGATTTTTCTGCACTTTTTAAGGATTTCTTCTTTTATTTGTTGAGAAACCATTTGATTCTTGAATTTCAATCTAATTGTCTGAAGACTTGAAAGTCGGCTCAGAATATCTGCAATTTGTGTCACTCCTTCTGGTGTTGTGTCGAAAGTATTAACAATACACAAAAATTGGAGTTTTGGTAAATTAATGACAATATTTTTGAGTTTCTTCTCATTCAGTGTTATCTTGTCCTCTAATTTGTAACCAAAACGAGTAACGAACCCAAAACCCAAATGAGTTATATTTGAGAGATCTGTAAATGTCTCGAATGTGAAGATTTCATTGATATCTACTTCAGAATCTGTGTTATTATAGATCAGTGAAATCATTCGTTTCAATGATTTGAATGCTTTCAAAGGAGACAACAATTGACTCATATTTGAGACGTTCTCTGAAGTAATTTCCAAAAGGCATTCAATTTCCTTTAGTTTCTTACAATTGTTTGCAATTCTTTCTAATGAATGGGAGAAATGTTTTGCGTTTAAACCGAATTTCGTAACGATTTTCAATTTTATCAAATGTTTGAGTTTTGAGATATTCTTTAGTTGTTTATTGAATAGATTTTTGTTGTTAGAGAAGAAGTCGACACTCAAATGTCGAAGACTTCCAAAGTTTTGAATCAATTTGTTGAACGACTGTTCGAAGCCTTTGAAGACATTCACATC
>JAQFXL010000550.1:0-19448 GCA_034693445.1 Edwardzetes edwardsi
AGTAAAATCGATTGAATGAAAAAACTTTTCAAATTTTTGAATAACAACTCCTAAGTAAGGACTCTCCTAAAGTGTGAACCCATTATTCAAAAGCAATTTTTATTCTGTGCTTCAAAAATAAGCAGTCATTTAAAAATAGATATGAAATCTCATTAAAAATATTAGATAAAGATTTTTGGATGAAAACTACTTTAATATATTGGGAGGAAAGGCATTAATCGATGAAAATACAGTCAAACCCCTGTAAAACTAACCACTTTAACCAAAGAAAATAATCAATTTGATAAATAAACACCAAGATAATTATTGCATGAAATTACCACTCAAATAGAGTGTATCTAATAAATTGTTAGCAAGTGTGAAGTTACAAAGCTCATTTTAATGAATTGATCAAGTGTTCAAAAAATGGGTTCAACTGTATAATCAACACAAGAAGGAAGGCTTTCCAAACGAAAAGTTTGAATAATTTTATGCATAACATGAAAATTGAATAAAAAATGCTTAGAATTAAGGGAAAGACAGCCGAATGAGTAGTGAAATAAAGAGAAGAGTGAAGACTGAGTTCTAAGACTTTTATCAGAATAATAAATTCAAGAATTTTATTGTTCGCCAGAATATTCTGTGCACTTCTGGGTGTGCAATGATTTCGGGCACAGAATGATAAGAATGAAAAGAGTCATTGATTTCTTGCCTAACAGTCTAGTAGATTTTGGGCACAGAATATCGATTTGATTGCTGCCACCGATATGTTTCGGTCAGAGAGCTGTCCAGTCAGCAGTTCAACGGCCGTGACTTATGATGAGCTCAAATAACATTAGAAAAGTATTTTCTCTCTCATATTCTGTCCAAACTGTGTGGTTATATCACTTGTGCTGTCTGTCCGTTGGACATAATATCTATTCAATTCGACACGTATACTTAGATTATATGCTCAAACTCTCCAAGGTTATTTTTTCATTCGTCTGACAAATTAAGAATCTGTATATAAGATAACCAAGTCTACATTTATGAGACTTGTAAATCACCAATGTTAATCTATTTTATGAATAACAGACCTTATCATGTTCAATCAATTGTTCAACTAGAACTTATGGAAGCTTCAAAACACGTACAAGATCGAATATATGATTATATATGCCTTGGTTATGAAATAATTGACAAGTTTACTGACCGTATGAATTATTTTTTCAATATAACTGACTTTATGTCAAAGAAAAATAAGCTCTCGTTTATTGAGTTGACATTTCGAGCGCACAGCTTAGTGTGATGGGGTGTCCAGGTTTGAGCTGGATTGTCCAGAATCAGAGGATTCAGACCAGGGTCAAAGTTTGAGTATGAGCTGAACATTGACGTGAAAAAAATAATTTCTTTGATTTTGCAATTAATATTTTTGAGAGCTGAATCAATAATATTTAGCGTGTCCCAGGCTCATTTTCAGAACTTTAACAATTAAAAACGTTTGCGGAAAATTTGAAAGAACAAATTGAATGCTAGTTTTAAACTAAGTAAATTTGGGCTATAAGAAACTATAACCAGGATAAGTCAAATTATTTTTCTAAATTTTGGTCAATTGTCAAGGATTGTTGAAAATTTCGTTGGCCACACTAGCACAGCTTATCATTGATTTTTTTCACAGAAATAGCACCAATGAATTAAATATCAAAAATTTCCCCAAAGACTACATTCTTGTTTAAATGCATTACAGTCTAATTCCGTTAATGCCAAACATTTGATGTCAGTTTTTGTGTACCTAAGCATGAGAGCATGAAAATTAACAAGCTTAGATTGTAAATTTTAAAAGAATATTCTTCGCTTGAGTCAAAAAATCAATACTCCATTTTCATGGCTGAGTTACTTTGAATTATAACTGAATTATTCTTCAGTCAAATGTGACATTCAAATAGACAGAGAGTAATATACACACAATAAGAGTGGGCCCGGAATATAACGGCACACATAAAAGAGGACTGGAAAAAAGTTTTCGTATAAAATAATAAAATTTATTGCTTAACCTCTACTCTCATATGTGTTTTCCCTGAAGTCTACATCAGATGAATTGAAGGGTGAATTAAAAATTAATTCCAAACATTTCAGTGATTTGATGTGTTTTTGTGTCGACTGAAGCATAAAACGAGAAATTAAAATAGAAATCTCATCTCAGAAAAGTACACATCGATTGAGAGATAAATCAACATAACAAATCTGATTAATACATGAATGAGCATGGTAAAAATTTCAACTAGATATCTTTCATCAAACTACAAAAGTTTTGCATTAATACATTTTTATAATGTATCTTGCTTGTATTTGAGATGGTGAAAATAAGGTATCAATTCTATGCCAATCAAAGAGGAATATTATTTGAACCACCCTGATCATTACCAGAATCAAATTACAAATCTATAAATCTGCATTGAACTTCTTGAGATGAAATAGCCTTGTTCATCACGAAACAAAAATTTCAAGTTTACTCCAATAAATTCAATGTAACGCCCACTTAAAATAGATGTCGAGGGAAAGGATACGTCTGTCCAACACTGGATATGAGTGGACTCTCACGAAATGTTCAGAAGATTTTCCTGATTTATAACTTATATTGGATTTACGCGTGACTTAAGTGAATAAAACTCTCGGAATATAACCTAAAAAATAAAATAATTTGATTCACATTATAAATGAGTGGACACACAATCGATGGATCGATAAACAGGAGAGGGAGTCAGGAGTGTGGATGGCCTGAGCGCTGGGGAGAGGCATAAAAGTTAGTGGATTATTGTCCGCATGTAATCTTCAGAGAAAATCTCTTCTATTATCTAACATTCGCTACAATTCCTTAACAGATATTCCATTAAATTCACTATTTTTTTTTCTCTGAGAGCACAGCATAACATACAGGAGCCGAGCACTGGTAGTAGGAAATGGAAGGTATAAGTTATACAATGAAAGCGCGCACAGGAATGACAACATCTGTCCATAAACTCTACTCATTTTATGGCTCGAATACTGTAACTCTTTTGTGTTGTTTTCGGTGACGAATAAAAATAATAATACAATTGTCTGAACGAAGAACTCGAAGAATAAACAGCAGAAGAATAAAACTGTAGTGAAGTTCTATTTACTATACCATCTCTTTTATGATTCATTTTACTAATACTACAGCTTTTGGTTTTGTAATCACAAAAGTATGAAATGAAATAAGTTTTTCAGACACATCCTTGGCACTAAGATGGCCAAGATCGTTTTCTCAGTAAAAATTTAATTTCGAATTATTCCCAGAATAACCCACCAACAAACCAAAGAAACACCTTGCTATAAATCAGCATAAACAGCTAATTCAACATCAAAATGAACATCATTCATTATATAAATGTCGAGAGTAGATATGTCACCATGGTGATATATAATTGAAATTGAAATTAATTTGTAATAACATGTTTGTTAATTTGTTTCATAAGGAAATTAATTATGTGATAAATGACAATAAGACACCTTGCACATCTTTGAACTTCAAAGTACTATTCCATATGTTATACAAAATTATATTCAGTCTATTATTCTATGGTTTTATATAAAAGCAAAGAAAAAATAAGAGAATATTATGAGTGAATCCAAAGACAACATTAGAGCTCTCTTTTCATAGAAAGTGTTTTTGTTTTTATTAATATTTTCGATGCTTTTATCACATAATTTAGGCAACAGATAGTCTATTCTGAGCTGCACTGGTATCAGATGTTGCAAAGAGGAGACACATCAAAAGCTTGTCCTTAAAAATTACAATATTATTCTCTGAATATATTATTCTGTGCTCTGATTCTAAGCCCACTATTTTTAAGTGACTTTTATATTATCGATCCTTTCGTTTAGAATTGCGTTGAACTCAAACTCAATACACAAACTGTAATAAAATTCAAAACTCTTATATTTATCCTCCCTATCCATTGCATAGTGCAGAGCACAGCCTCAGGAATTTTGGAGCTTACTCTTTTTTCCAATGATGGATTCACTCAATTTTTTCTACAGTTTGCACAGTCTTGCAGAGCACAGGAATGATAGACACATATCATTGGATAGAATGAAGACTCAATTTTCAGTGCACACAGAATAAGACATCAACAGATAGACTATGACTTAGTCAGAGAATAAAATTTACATTTTTATATACCTTTTCACTGCAATCGATCGCATATACACATAGAGATAGAGTGAGACATCACTTCTCTCTCAGCAAAGTCTCAGATAAGTATTGAATACATTTTATTTTCGACCACTTTTTGAGTGAAAGGCAAACGAGAGATAAGTTTTTACATAAAATATATGAAAAAAATGTCAATAAAAAGCAATTTATTTGAATAAAATTTTCAACAATTTTGACATTTCTATAAGAATTTTGATGAATTGGACATTTGAACTTGATAAAATCAAAAATGAATTCGAAATGCAGCGCTTTCTAATGAACTTATTCAATTTATTTATGATAATTAATCAAGCTCACAAGCGCGATAAAATTTGCATGAAAATTATCATGTTCACTTACCAAACCGGTGGATGCAGTAGCAGAATAGTTAGTATCAAGAACCATATCTTGCAGTGCCATACTGTTCCCAATCCGATCATATTTCCGGTGTCTTTGAGCCAAGACTTACTCTTCTCTTCTTTGTAAAGGGCTTTGTCGACACTTCTTCCGCTTCCGATGCCTTCACTTCTGCTACAGCCGTCAAACTCCGAGCAAACGTCACCATTGATACTGTTGTCATCAACAGTCGAGCGCAGACCAGTACCAGCAGGAGTTTGAGGCAGACCTAACATTGGACTGTCCGACGGCAGTGTTTGTCTTATTTTCTCACTTAAGAGTCTCTGTCTTTTTTGAGAACAAATTCGTTGATTCCATGTCTAAAATCGAAAGAGAAATAACAAAGGGTTAGTCATAAAATTTTAAATGAAAGAGTAGGATGGGCAGGGTTATTTATAAGAATCAAATTTCAATCTAGTAAACAAATGAATTAGAATTCAAATTCTACAATTCAAGTTTTAAATTAAAGCTGCTAGATCTACTAAGATTGGCTATAAATCTCCTCGATTCAAAATATACCATTCTCCTGGAATACCATTGCTTTTATTTAAAAAATGGATCAAGATAAAATAGAAAGAATTTCTTTTCGATAGGATTAGAATTCAAAACAATGAAAAACGAGAAGAAAATGGTTTTTCTCATACAATGGTTGAAAAATTTGCGCTCAGTTTTGATGATCGATAGACTCATACTCTCAGAGGTCACGACATGAAAAAAATCATATCATTTATGGGGTATTAATATTCCTGTCCCAGATTTAAAGCAGCATAGACCGTTTGACAGCACCGGCATACTTAATGACAGCTTCTAATAGAGAAAACGACCTGAGCTTACATGGGTTTTTTTCCACAGTGGAAGAATAAATTATTGCTCGTTAATCATTAGGGTAATAAGAATAATAATAATATTCCGGTGCTTTTTTTGCAATGTGTAAGGGCAAAAACTCGGCTCAGAACATAGCACAGAATAACAGCATATATTCCTCCCCTTCGAGCGCAGAATCGCATGTATTTCACACATAAAACACATTTTGATAATAAAATTCTTGTCTTTTGCAGAATATTCGTGTAATTCATGAAATAAAACGAAAAAACAACAGAATATTATTCATTCGTATTTCAAACTCCTGTTATAAAACTGTAAATTTCTTAGAGTTTATTCTTTAGTGGCGGTCAGAGGTTGGGGTTAATCTGAACGTCTCTGGTGTTTAAAATTGCATAAATCTTAAGCTATAGCTTGATATTAAATTTTGTATAAATTAAAATATTTTGGAGAATTTGTCACTTTGGGCTATTTCAGCTAAATTAGTTTAACAACCTTGGTAACTTGAATATACGAATCAATTCATTTACAATAAAATGCTCACAAATTTGGTATTAAAATCGAGTAAATATTTTCCACTCAATTATTCATAACATTAGTATTGCATTAAAAATATTGCTCTAAATTGTGGTTAAATTCAAATCCAGAGGAATAACTCAGTATTCTGTGCTTATATTTACGCTAGAATTTGTAGATAACCAAGGTATATTTATCAATTCAAACTAAACAAGTTAATCATGTTGAAAATGAAAATTTGATCACGAAAATTTGGTGGGTGTTATGAGAAAAAATATTCTGTCGGTGTTCGTGTACCACACTTTCTTGGTCATTTTCTAATCGATTATATGAATTCATGTGGCAGCATAAATCTAATGTGCTGAGCGCTCAACCACTTAAGATGTGCATAAAGGGAGAGATAAATATAATTTTTATGTTTTTTCCATTTCATGCAATTATGTTAATCAATGAATTGGATTTGGCGGACATGACTTGAATGACACTATCGCTCAGCACATGTTCCGAACAATCACTGAAATCTCAAGTATCACTTCAATTAATCACTTGATTCATAAGAATTTCCTTGTTTTTCGTCGAAAATTCAATGAAATTCCGGGTAAAGACAGGAATCAAAACAATTAGTAAAATCATTAAACAGATTCATAATTAACGACAAAATCAATGAAAAAGAAATAATTACAGAAATTTTCAGATAATTATTGTCCGGATTTTTAATTACAATTTCTATTTTCATATTTCATTCATTACTGGAAGACATTACTATTTGAACACAGAATGTAGAGCACAGGTAGACGATAACATTGAATTAAATGGCTTTCTGTCACAAATTACAGTTTCCATTGCAATACAATTATATTTAATACTATTATAACTATTATTATTATTACTATTAATAAACAAAATGACATTTTCTACCATTCGGACAGCCATTAAGTCTTTTATAACACTATTTTTGTGCACAGAATGGGAGAGAGAGAGAGAGAGAGAGAGAGAGAGAGAGAGAGAGAGAGAGAGAGAGAGGGAGAGAGAGAGAGAGAGAGAGAGAGAGTCTGAATCTCGTAATGAAATTATGAGTCCAGTAATGATAATATTGACACTAATCCGGGTCTGAGCTGACAAATGCACACTGTGCTCCTCCCTGTGCATTAGTGGCTCAGACTAGAGCCCTATTAACTGAGTGGACGGAAAGTGGAAAATATTTTTGCTTTCCATCCGCTAATGAAGACACAGAATAATAGTATAGAGAACTGAAATGTCGGAAATGTAGTCTCACTTTCCACTACTCTGTCGCTGCTCTTTGACTGACTGTCCCTTTAGATCACAGCACAGAATTGACGGCACCCGGCAGTTATGTGGAGCCAAAGGTTTTTCTAATGTTAGTAATGGATGTGCGAAACACAACTCAATTGTTTTGATTCTGCAGACTATTGTACTGACTCTGCATATCATGTGTGCGACTCAACACTGGCAATGTAAACAGAGAATAGCACAGAATAACTGCAGAGGTTTTCAAACAAATGTATATAAAAGCGTATAATATATATATAATAAATATAATACACGAGAATATGAGACTTTAGGAATTAGTTATTCTGTGCTTTATGTCTCTATTTAATAAATGGATAGTCATATTCAAGTGTGCAAATTGTAATATTATGCAAACCTGATCAAAAATTATCATGCTGACTGTTTTAGAACAAAAACCAATCTTGAATGTCAAATGGTACTCTGATACTTTATGGCTATCCCTTTCCTGGCTCCATTGATCAATCAATGGATCTGCATTATTGACAGCAATATCTCATTGAGCATGTGCAATATTTACAGCTATCCAAGTATGAATATCCTGGCCATTCTTCACGACTTTCATTGATTGGTGGCTCTTCTCTTCCAGAGTTTTATCCATTTCTGTTTTGACATATTATAATAGATGAAACACAGAGTAAACACTATGGCATATATGGCTGTGCTCTACACTAATGGATAGGCATTTGTGTGCGCTTTGAATGTCTTGAGACTGACATCAGAGGCAAAGATATCATAGGATATGAATAATGAAGACGAGAGCCTAATGTGCGTCAAGAAATTGTATCAATCAATAAATAGTAACCATTTTTTCAAAACTTCATTAATAAGAATCGAAAGATTGTTTGCCAAGAATATTGAATTTTGTAAAAACAAGATCCTTCAATATAAATACAATTTGTCTTCAATTCTGTGCTATACTCTAATCCAATCAAAAAAGATTGCAAACATGGGATCAAAAATATGGGATTAAATTTCAAAATTGAAACAAATAATACTTGAATTCAAAATTCAAGAAATTTTGTTCAAAGATTTGATCTCTATTTTCGTCGACAAAAAAATATGCAAATAATTTGCAAGAATTTCAACAGAATTTAAGTATTGATTCTCAAAAACAAGGCTTACCTCTGAATCCAATTTATTCTATGCTAGAAATCAACAAAAAATATTTTAACATATTTTTCGATTTTATTCACAAATATTTTGGATGTTTTCATAAGACTACTGAAAATCTTATGTAAATTTTAAATTATTTTTCAGCTATTTTTAGGAATATCTTGAAAACCTCAAAGGAAACGAACTCTGAATCTATGAACATTAAGAGCACAGAATAATTGATTTGAATATAATTGTCGACTAAGACTCGGAAGGATTACATCTTCGACTACTTATCGGTTGTCTGAAGCCCACGATTATACAAATGAATGAATAAATGATTTTTCATTTAATTTCTTTTCTATTAAAGTGAACAGAATTAGAAAACAGATTCTGAGCTTCTCATTCAGAAAAACAGATATCTATTCATTAGATTCTGTGGGCAGAAGGCCTGTGCTGTGTATATGTAGTGCTGTCTATAGCTTTGTTGTTGATATCACGTAATGGTATTAGAGTTTTGATGATAAGAATCGATAGAAATCCTAAACACAAAAACCATTGAATTGTTTGAATACTAGACTTAATTGAAATCAATTCAAAACACTATTGAATTTGAGGCCAATATTCGCTATATATTTGCATTTAAATTAGAAAAATCAGTGAACAGAATATTCTGAGCCAATAGTTGAAATTGTGCAGTAATTAAATTTATCTTGCATATCAGTATTGTTCTGGGTAAACATTAGAAATGTGAATAAATGATAAAACTCTTTTAATGAATTTTCCAAATGAACACCCTAGGCTAGATGAAAATGAATGCAATTCTAAGTTTAGCTTGAACACTCAAAATCAAAGGCCTGTTCTTGAACCACCAGCTCTAGTCAGTGAAAGAATCTGGGCAAAACTTCGATTGAATGCTGTATTTATCGATTTTTTGATTTAAAATATAGTTTTGACTCAATTTTATCGATTTTATTCACAAACATGTCTTGACATCAGTGGACAGTTAACACAGAATTTCAGGGGAAAGCCGTTTAGAAGAAAAAATTGCTCATATTTTTTATAGAAAACGGTTTCATCGACTCAAATGTGTTATAAATAATTCATTAATAGATATGATGTTCGCTCTGCTGAACAAAAAACACATTTTTTAGTCCAAATGTAAAAAACTTATCCCAAAAATATAGACTCAGATATGAACACAGATATTAACTCATAAATGGACAGAATCTCGAGTACAGATCAAATTTCACCAAGTCACTTTAATTGACTGACGCAGACATAAATATTTACTTTCAATTTTGAAATCTTCTTTATAAATTTATGATCCGTTTAAAATCAATTAAGTTATTATTATTCAGAATAAATTACATTTTGCAGACAAATCAGATAATTGAAACCCTTAAAAGTACACAGCTGAATCTAAAAAAGCAAATTTTTCAATGAAAATACTCTTTGAAGTAGAGTTGACTGTAACCAGACTTACAATATAGGGGTCAGACTGTATTTGAATGTTTATTTTCTCAATAACTATTCAATCAATTCTTAGTACTTTAATTTCAATTTTGAAATCTATTTTAAAGTCTTCTTTCACTTCAACACTACTTTTTCGTCGAAATGAAAATATTTTTCTAACATTTAAGACATAATTCAAAAAATATTTCGTAACTTTGGCTCAAAAATCGGCGCATTTTTTGCTTTTAGAAACACTGTTTGTTGTATTGATCTCAAGATTTCATCCATTAGTTTGATATGAAAACAGTATTTTTCACATTCAAAGTGTCATAAATATCGCAAAGATTTTGTTTTGATATAAATTTCTATTTCTTCGCAGATATTTATGAATAAATTATTAACAGTTTTCGACACTTTTATATCGCGAGTGATATCTATAAAAATGATATATAGTTTAAACAGAAAACAAAATAAAATTCTTCGAATTTTTTCAAATTGTTTAGTGTTTTAGATATTTCTCATTTATTTTCATTTTCAACTCGAATCAATAAAAATAAAATAAATAACCAAGTCTAACACATTAAACAAGCATAACTTAAGGTTCAGAACGTTAAAGTTGAAAATACCGTTCCCCATCCAGTCTGTAATTGAAATATATAACTGATCATGTTCATTTAAAATTGATTAAAGCAGGAGGTTATGCTCTTGTAAATAAGTCTACAACTTGGTGATCTCACTGCAAAATCCATAGTTTATCAAAACTGTAGAATATTCATAAACCAAGAATATTTAGGTCAAGTTCTGAGTATGATTTGTGAAAAACGCCTAAAAAGTATCAAAACCAAGTTGATTGAAAATTCCATTAAAGAGTAAAAAAAATAAATATCAACTTGAAATTCAATTTAGTTTATAACGACCGGAATTAGTACATAGAATATAATTATTCATTTATAAAGCCATTGATAATGAGCTCTAAAACAGAGCATTAGTTTAATTAAATACTGAATTAGCGATAGGACTGTATTTTAATAGGAATTTATTTCATAGGGAATCGTCTCGGAGCTAAGATGAGCAGAGGGAGGCCTAAGACGAAGAGCACTTATTCTGAGTTCAACCTAGATCAATATCCTAGGCAAAAGATCTTGAGAAAGACCAAGATATATACCATTTTTATTTAGATTCAACACATTCCCTCTTGAGACCAGCCCTTCCTAAATGATTGTGTAATGTCTACCCATCCCTTGTTTGGTAAAAACTTACGGATAAAATACAAACTTAATTCTCATTTAATTATATGCTTTTCTGTATATAAATCGACTTAAAGTCATTTCCACTAAAACCTGAGCGAACGGGATGTGCTTTACAGTTATCTTAACATCACCTGGAGATATTAAGAGTTCTAAAAATAACCTTGTTATTTCAATTTAATTAGTTGCATTCATTGCAATTCATTTTGCAATCTCTAACAAAATATTTATATGATTTCCACATAAACGAGGTCATTATTTGATTCCAAGAATAATCCTTTGCAAAATCAGAAGCTACCCTGGTAGTTACCAAGATATCCAACTTTCTCAGTAACGCTTATTTGATAAGAAGAAATCATTTCATTGATGGTATAAATAAATTATTTTATTCTCTTTTTTATTCGTATCCTATCTTTGATTCTGTGCTAAATCGTAAAAACCAGCACTTCTTCAGCGGAAGAGCTTTACAGAGAAGATTCATTAAATTATATCAATAGTCAGAACAGCCGACCATTCATTCTGTCTATCATTTTATAGACGGCTTTTATTTTTCATTGCATTACGTGAGGAAAGAGTGGAAATGGCAATGATTTAGTAGTTTATACACTTATGCGATGATCGCACAGTCTTTAGAGGGCCGGAGAGTCCTAAATGATAGGAAACTCTTTGATTGTGTTTATAAGAGCTGAGATAAAAGGTCTAAACTCTGAAGAAAAAGTCGATGGAATCAAAGTCGAGATAACTATTTAACTCAAGAGACGAATGACTTGAATTGATAACCATTGATGCACAGGGATGGGCACTGATAACAACATACACACAGGAATGATCAGTGTAACGTACAAATTGAAAAGCTGGAGCTTTCAATTAATTTTCTGTTCCTAGAATCATCATCCATTTATCAAAGTAGGTTTACCTAGGGTGGGCGTTAACCCCAGGATATAAGCCCTGTTTATTCATGGAATGAGACCAAAAGTTTCGAAATACTCCAAGAAATTTATAATTCAGTAATTTATTCAAATTCTGATAAACACCAAAGCCGGGTCGATTTTTTGGAGAGTGCGGAGAGAGAGAGAGAAAGAGAGAGAGAGAGAGAGAGAGAGAGAGAGAGAGAGAGAGAGAGAGAGAGAGAGAATGACTTCTAGTCTGGCTGTGCACTAGACTTCCCGTTTTTCAATACAAAAGGCTTGAGTTAATAAAATGGACTCTTTTTATAATCTTATTTGAAATCAACTCGAAAAATGTGAAGCACAACAACACTGAGCGCCGACACAAAAATCGAAGACTCAGTCAAAAGAAAAGGAAAGGAATAATAAAAGAGAATCCCTTTTTCTATTCACTTTGGCTTCATTCCAGTCAAACAATTTCATTGATAAGAATATTTTTCCATTGAATCTCTTATATAATGCGATATAACTTTATTAGTCATGATTTCAATTCATCTATCAATATGTATAGAGATGAGAAAAGGGGGGAATCTCATTGAAAATCTCCAGGGTAATCTTACCCAATGAACAATGAGGTCCAAGTTTCTATTAAAATTCTGACTTTTTATAATTTTTTCCTAGATTAAACCAGGGTCTGCTTATAATAAACTACCACAATGGATTGAACCCTGACTATTTCTCATTGAAAAAATAATTTGATACTCAAATTCATTCTGATGTTATCCTTGAAAATTGAAACATTCACACCTTTCCTTTCTTGAAACCTTTCTAATCAACAGAGATGGCACAGAATATTCTGTGCTATCATATAATGTTTTCTACTTAAATGTTTGCATTGTATTCACGGTATATGCGATTGAATTTCATTCTTCAATAGTAAAGACTGTTTTGATATACGAAACAAATCTATTGATTGAATGAAAATAATATCAAATTTTGAGAATAAATCAATTTTTTCTCCAAAGAAGTGAATAAAAATCAAATTCTTTTGAATAAAACCCAAAGAAATCTATCGATTGAAGAAATAAAATACTATTAAAGTATATCTAATTATAGGCTCATATAATCCCATAATAACTTTGCAAATCATCAAAGTCTATAATTAAAGTAAAATCAATATATTATTCACTATTGTATTGATCTGAAAATCAATTTCTCATTCGAGAAAATATGGATTTACGTCAGAATTTGTGACAAAATGTTTTCATTTCACAGAAAAAATACATTTCTTTGCAAAAACTATAATACTTTTCCCTACAAAACGTCTAATTCTTGTCACAAAACTAACCCTTAAATTCTTATTTAAGGCTTTCCAGCAGATTCTGATGTCTTATCCCTTCCCTTCCAATTTTGCAGAGGAATGAGTTGAATAGTTTAGAGTCTAATTTGAGGCCATAATCTTGATATATGACAAGTAATATAGTTTTAGAGCACAGCATAAGAATCAAAGAATGATAACAACACAGTGGGAGAGAAGTAATACTTATTTCACAAAAACAAATCATTCAAAAGCACAGAATAAAAACTATTTTTCAAAATAACTTTTACTCAAAAGCTTTGCTCAAAAAACGATATAAAACAGAAATTACAACAAAAACAAAGTTCTTGGCCTAAAATATAGTCCATTTTCTTCAATTCATTTGAAGGCTTTCTTTTAGCTTTTAGTAAGAAATATGGGATATTTTAAGGGCAAAAATAAGAGTTATTGCGAAAAATGCTTACCATTCAGAAAATTTTTATGTTTATTACCAGACTTTTAACCAAAAAACAAAAATTTCTTTACTTTTATTATTCAGTAAATTCTGTGCCGTTTTTATAATGAATTCTTATGTAAAGAACGACAATATTATTGAGTTGTTTTCAGCACTGAATTTGCACACAGAATGAAAACAAGAGGAGTTTGCACAGAATGAAAAAACCTTTAAATATATTACGAAACGGGTTAACAATCCGTGAAATAAGAGTTGTTTTCAGTGATGTCTTAATTGACAGAACCTTTGGTAAGAGTTTTGCAATAATGGAGAGACAAAACTCAAACACCGTTTTTAGTATTCACTTCAATATTAATAACAAACATATAATTCAATAGATTTTTATATAACTATTATATTTGGAAAAATATTTCATTTATTATTCAATGAATGAATTTTTTGACAACAAATGAATCAATCGATTGAAGACTGTATTGAAGGGAAAAACACACGAATTATATGATTATTATTATAACAAATATTAACTAATTATTAATTATTTGGAAGTTTTATTTAGAATATTATTTTCGGTAAATTCTTGATATCTTATTCATAATTCAAGAATTCTTGCAAATAATCTTAAGATTTAAACTTTTGATCAGATATTTTGCGTAAAATATAAGCCAAATAAAGAAATGATAGTATTGTGAGAAAAGTTGTGATACCAGCGCACAGGAGGAAAGACCTGAACCTTTCTGCCGAGTGTTGTCGGCACATCTAGATAGCCATTGATCACAATTGGATTGCTTTTGGTAGCTCTTGTAGCCTAACACACACCAGTGCTCTCTAGTTTGAAGAGGGCACAGCATAGCACAGACAAGAGATACAGGCGCCACGAGTTGGCGCAGAATTGGCACAGAATAATGTACACAAAATTTTGTATTAGATAATAATATTAATATAAATATAAATATAAAGATGTACAAATATAATGTCAATGAGTGAGTTCTCGGCACAGAATAGCTATGTATTAGAGCTAAATCTCAATCATTTATTTTAATTAATTTCTAATTAATATTGAATTTCAAAGTTAAGAACAGATTTGAGTTTTAGACTTCAAATTTATACAAGTAAAAAAGTAGTATTAAGCTTGCGTATTTATCTGTAAGATTGAATTTTCAATTATTGATTAAAAACTTATTTTGAATTTATCCTGGTCATATTTCGAATATGTTTTGATTGAATATTATCTAAATTACTAATTGTATGAAAGCGCTACAAATACTTTCATTCCCTACAATTGGAAAAAGTAGCAGGATCTTCAAAATGGTACCCACTTTGACTGCAAATCCACGAAGAATGTCCCTTGATAGTTTTTGAACACTTCTTGAGCCAAACATTGCGGCAATCGGTGTAATCAAGTTTAACGGGAAATGAAATTCTATTCTTCTGATTGGACAGAAAGAAAGGCAAAAATACTTTTTCGTCAAAATATGGGAAATCTTTAGGCGATTGATAAACAGTTGTGATAATTGTCTCCCTTTTAATTGAACTTAGTGAATTCATTTCAAATGACGAAGGTCTTAAATAGTTGTTTTGGTGCAACATTATAGATAAATGTTCTTTTGAGCTCTTCTCAAATTCAAAGGCATAACTTGATATGTTTTGCAAATCACCTCGGTTAAATAATAAGGAATTTAACGAGTTCAAATAGAAGAAAGCTTTCGTTCCAATTCTCTTGATAGGAGTTCTGTGAAATTCAATTGATTTCAAATTGTCCTGGTAACCATTCAAAGGCTTGAATGCTTCTGAAGGAATGTTTCTTGGTACTCCATTATAGTGATCCATATAAATTCTTTCCAGTTTAACCATTTTACTCAGTATTTCGAAGAAACTTTCGTCAGTTTGATTGAGGTTTGGATTTGACAAGAACTCGATACTCTTGGTCCTGAAGTTGGTAGCTGTGAACGAATTTCTATCAATTGTTTTGAGTTTGTTGTTGTGATAAATTGATATCTTGTCAAAAGTCAAGTCTCGGAATATGTTGTCTTTCAGATGAGTCACATTTGTATTCTGAATGAAGAAGCTTAGAAAATGTTTCTGCTCATTTTTCAAATGATCTTGTAACTTTTCGAATGCTTTGCTCAAAATTTCATCAGTTATGTTCTGACCCACACAAGTGATACTGCTATTGTAACAGTGACATGGTGATATAAAGCTTTGGGTTGGACAGTAGGCTAAGGCACCAGTCAAGAGAACGGTGATAAGTAAAACTGTAAATTCATAAAGATGTTAATTACATGAAGCACGATACTTTTTGCTTACCTTGCAACATTATGAAGAAGTTTATTTATTCCAGACTTTCAAACCTTTTTATATGAATTGAAATAAATTCCAGTTTAGATATAATGTTATCATATTTTTCACTGTAGTCTTAATGAAGATTTAGATAATCTCGATAATTTATTGGTCATAAATCATTTTTCCTTAGCAAAAGCTTATCTTGGACTGATACATCAAATTGTTGTTGATGAATGTCATCTGGTTCTGTCAAAGCTTCAATCTCTTCATGCTAGTTCTCATTCAATGAATTAACAGGAAGATAGTAAAACATTCCAAATGATAAAATTCTTGTTATCTTTTGATAGTTCAGATGAAATACTTGTAAATCGGGATTAAAATGTGAAAAATCTCACAGTTAATGAGGTTTACAATAGGCTCTACATTATAAGAAATCCTATTCTATAGAACCAAGTTCAAAATGCGAGGAAATTGTTTACAAACAAACTTTAATCTCATTACTGCTTATACCATGGTAGTCCATTATACTAGCTAATGATGCCACTTCTCTGAGTGTATGCAAAAACTGTAGTAGGTGGACCTGGTTTAATGACTGGATATGGAAGTGGAACATTTATCGACAAATCAAATAATTATCTTATTATAAAACTTCAAATTTGATTTTATTTTGAAGCCATAATGTTGTTTATATTGACTAAACTCATGGAAATCCCACCGAATTATACCTTTTGTTAATCATTTTCATATATGAATACAACGCTCCGCCCATTCAATGATTGAATCATAAATTTATTTCAGGATTATTGAAGATAAACAATATTCATAATTACAAGTTATTTTATGATTTACAAGATTAATTTTTATAGTCAATAGAAAGTTCATATGTAGGTAACTATTCGACTTGATCATGTCATTTTTTGTTGAGTTCTTGAATAAAAATTGATTAGTTTCCATGAATAAAAGATTCAATTTGTTGATCAACAAAAAAAGGACTCACCAACAAATATATTTATGGCCGAGTAATTTAATCAAATACTGAAATTAGCATGTTGATACATTAGAATAAACTTCTCATTTACAGCGAGCTTCGATACCTTTTGATAAAATACAGCCAAAATCACAATGACCACTTAGAACGGCCTCACAGCTGGAGCATTTGCAGTGACATAGATCGCTGTTCGCTATACCGTATTTCCCCGGAAACAAACGCATGCCAATATAAATGAGGCTGATGATACTGAGAGTAAACCCGGAATGTTAACAACTTTAATATTCTATTTGAATATTACTTATACCTACTAGTATATACCAAAACTTTTTCCATTGATTTTGTATACCTCACTTTCACGAGCATGCCATGAGCACACCATAAGTGAATTTTTTCAAAAATAATTCTCCTTATTCATATTGGCATATCCTTATTCATATTGGCATATCCTCATTCATACTGGCATGCCCTTGTTTCCGGGGTAATACGGTACCAAAATAAGAGGCACAATAAAAACCAATCCCCTTTCAAACCGTGCATTTCAAAGATTCAACGGTAGATGACATGAGTGACAGACCAATGATACAAACTATCGAAATAAAATATTTTTGTCTCGAATTTGTCTCGTTGTCATTATTTCCAGTGCTTGCATTTACTAGCACTAAGTGCTATCTAGGAAGACGTTTTCAATGAGCTCAATGAGCATGTACAAAAACAATTTCAAATATAACATAAAGAGTTAAGATGTTAAGGAAACAAAAATATTAAAATTAAATTTTATTAAGAAATTAAGTGATGAAGAAATTATATTTACATCAATGGTTATTATTATTTACAAGTTTATTATACATATCTGTAATTAGGTTTAAAGTGACTGGAACATTTCACTCTCAGACAGGCATTTTTCCAAAGATAATCATTTTGCATTGTAAATTGTTGATAAATGCTAGTTAATTTAGAATAATTTTCTGAACTTCACCAATATATTTTATTGAAACTTGATATATACTACTTTAACAAAACATAACAAGCAAAATCAAAAACATTGAGTTTATAAAGAATATTCGTTTCAATTCATTTTTAATCTATTGATTAAATTTTCAAAATTCATACCAAGAACACTAATCAATTAAATAAACTTGTGATATCTGTCCGAAACCTGGCTGGCCATGTAATTAGCCCCAACAATATGATTTATTCTGTTCATGAATTGTTTGGCCACCGGTAAACAGTTTTCGTCATTCAAATAGGAATTTTGAAGTTCCAAGAGCTCCTTTTCAGTGTCTCCAATCATCTTGGCCAATCTTACAATTGACTCGTCCACAGAAATATTGTTCGATTTTGAAATGTACGCGATACTATTCGCTATTTTATCGAAATCCATTTCATTGCATTCTTTCTCAAAAGAGTATAAATCGTTGACCAAGGTAACATTTGTGCAAGCAACATCTATAATTTTATGAACACGTGGATCATCCCATACATGATCAGGCACAATTATTTGATCCGCAAATTCAGTCAATTGAATAATAACTTCTATCCCAATGGTTCTGATTCTGACCTGAAGGATAGCGAGATGTTTAGAATATCAATTTCAAATTACAGTAGCTGAAGAGTGTCTTTGATACTTTCCAGAACAACTCCAACCAAGTAAGTGCGCATCTGTCGCACCAATCGCTCTGGTTTGGTCCAAAGTATTCCGGAGAGTGTCACAGACACTCTTTAAACACTGTATTACATCTATATAGTGCTGCCAACTGGTGAATGTGCCGCCATTTGCCAAAAACTCTGTCTCTTCAATGCAACCATTCATATATCTCCTCCAGAAATGGATTAAACGTTTCTTTTGAGACTCAGTATAAGTCTTACAAATCTCTTCATTCGTCCCAAACATAGCCATAGTATAGGGCTTCCAATTCTTCATCGAAACATAGCGTTTGTCTTCGAGTTTCTCTAACATCTCATCAAATTCTTTCCAAATCAATAGAGAATTGTCTTCTCTTCGGGCAATATCACCATGATCAGCATCAGTGTGGTCATCAAACACGAAGAATACGAGACCCCATTTGATGATACAATGAAATCGATCGAAATCATTGCAAAACGGGTAGAATAAAGAATAAAATAATGTCATTCCTCTGATTTTATCAAAATTTTCACTCTCCATTGCGCTGACTTTAAAAACCCATTCCACCCAATCCTCAACTTGTGGACTTGTATCAAATGGGTTTCGTTGGATCCGGCAAAGAGTTGTGATGTTTGGCAATGGATGCTTGCGAGCAGGTCTCTCAACACCTAGGTGAAGTTAAACCAGGAATTAGCAAGATATTTGGCCTCATGATTCTGAGTGGTAGCAGCATGGACGGTAAGTTAGCTTTAGTCTTAAATCAGTGCTTTTGACATATTCCAATGTTACCCACACCCATTTTCAACAACATGTTTGCCGTTGAGTTCAAAACTTCATTTTCATATAATTTCATGTAATGTAAGCAGTGACGATAAATTCCG
>JAQFXL010000551.1:0-19443 GCA_034693445.1 Edwardzetes edwardsi
TTCCACTAAATTGTCTTTAATAATGCGGTACTTCTCGTGAATGTGCGACAACTCATTGATTGGCGGATAAATCGATGTCTAAGAGTGAAAAGATATCAATTAAAATATGAATATCACTGAAAATCAGATCAAATGTGAGACAAACCCTGAATTCATCGATAATAAGATCAGTTTCGGTGAGTCTTTCGTTAGTGACCCGAAGGTTACGTATAAAATATGGGCCCATAAGTCGGGAGACGTAAACGAAATCTATTGCTCCCAAAGACAACAGTTTATACCAAACGAAACAGACGTCCAATTGTTCCAATTCTTTGCATCTTTGGATCAGTTCTCGGATTTGTTCCAAATATTGGAAATTAATGCGAATTTTTTGGCAAATTGTCGGCTGTTTTACGAACAAAGAGTACAACAAATAGAGAGCACAGACCCGACGGGCGAACGGGTATTCTGTGCCAACGAATGGCAGTACTTCCAAATAGATCTCATCCACGAACTCTCTTAAGTCGTTTTCGTTTTGTCTGAGTCTGAATATCAACGAAAAGTTCATTTCTCGCCATAACTCACAAAATCGGGTGAATCTCAAAGATATTTCTTTGGACGGCTGTCCATCGGGTTGAGGGTTGGGTGCATTGAAGCGTTTAAAGAGCTCTTCCTGGTCGTGTCGGAAACCCGCCGCAGAGTATCGAAAATTCATCGATAGTTTAAAACTAGATTTAAATTAAATTAAAAATATATTTCTTTTAAACAAATATTTGTTTACTTTTTATGAATGAATGAGTTTTTCATTCATTAAAAGCGTAAACAAAATATTTATTAAATGACTTTTTCATTGAAAACCAGTCCTCTCTTCAGATTAGAGCTGAACGTACTTTACGTTCACTTCAATAGACGATTCAAATCACGTCGTCTGGTGTTAGATATCTTACAAACCTTAACAAATGAAGTTTCAAAATTACCTTGATTACCTCAGTAATTACTAATTAGCTTCCTTGATGATTAACCATGGAAATCGAACGTAAACTTTGACATATTTGTAATTAATATTTAATTTTCAATAATATTTATACATAAGAATTGCGAACAACTTTTTGAGCACTTATTTAATAATTTCAATAATGTTTTCAAAGTAATTATTTCTTCTAATTATCTCAAGATTTGCATTAAATTTAATAATAAACATAAAAATTACAATCAATTTGTTGTTTATTGCAATCAATTATTCATATAATATATAAAAAACAAATAATGAATAAACAAATTCATATCAAACTTCACTTAATATCCATTTTTCATAATCTTTATATAAAAACTCTGAACTCAATAAACAAAATATTTATATAAAAAACAAATTATATAATAATTAATATTATATTACAATTGAATTATGAATAATACGATTAAAACATTAAAAACTATTTTAAAAACTTAAAAATCGTTTCTAAACTCAAATATGAAAAAAGGTTTTTAATTATAATAAATACTAAAAACGATATCAGAATCGACCGAAGAATTCAACTTATCTTTCAATTGGAGGACAAAAATAAATTATTTCTTAGCTTTTAAGGGAAAACATGTGAATCGCTTTCGAGGTATGAAAAGACTTCCAAAGATTTTTTTGTATAATTTTTTTGCCGATTAATGGAAAACATTTGAAACAAACGATAGACTAATATATGTATAGAATTGACGTAAAAATTATTTTTTTCAATTGATTTATAGCTCTTTTAACAACAAATTTGTCTGATTTTGTCGACCAAAAAGACGACCGAAAACCGATCGGAATGTTTGCTGTCATCTAATGTTAACTATTTATCACTTTTTCAGACTCTTTTCAATTAAGAATTTGTTTTATTGGAAGCAGTCTTCAGACGGAAGTCATTCTCTTAGACTTTGTTTGAATTCACTGTTTTTGAAGCAAACAATGAGAAGAATAATCACAGAATTTGTTTCCAATTCACAGCAATTGCTCTCATATTTCGTTAGACATAACCATAAGATTTGATTGAATAACAAATTCAAATGATTTTGTCTTAAAAATCAATGAAATAAACAATAAATATCTCGTAATTCAGATGGTGTCCAATATTAGCCACACTTTGAACTAAACAGATGTCTAATAAGTACTTCAATTCATTTAAATCCCTTTTTTAGTCGACTTTAAGTTTGTCTTAAGTTTTGTCTGATTTTGATTCAGAATATGATTTCCGTTTTGATTGTTCTCTGAAACAAAAGAAACAATAATTAATGAATTAATCCAATGATTAGTTGGAGAGCTACTCATACCTTCATTCTGAGTTACTTTACCTGCTCTCATACGGCCCCTGTGGTCGTACTTAAGTTTCTCGGGTTTGACGAAAATACCATACTTTGGCCTACATTTGAAATAAACGGTTCCGTCGACAGAGCCGTCATTCTTGCCGGTGGGGGTATCCAACTCGACGCCCACCCATATACCAGACGCAAAATGTGTTTTACCGACGTATGCGACGACACCTAACTTGGATTCGGGACTAATTCTGACGTTTTCGCCGACGATCAGCCATTTGGGTAGAGCTGCGATCAGCTGTTCGTCAGTGAGAGCGCTGTTCTCATTGCGACTGTCATAAGAGCTGACACTATCGGCATCACTGGTGTTGTCAACGGATAACAACGAAATATTAGGCACTTGTGTGGCGTTATCTCCACTTTTGTTCAATTTTTCACAATTAATGTCTAAACTATTGTCACAATTGTCGCCAATTTTCGACAATTTATCAGAATTTTTGAATCCATTGATTCCATTGACGTTTTCAATGACCGACACATCATTATTGCTGGCCGTCCTCTCGTCATAACTGGCGTTCCCGGACAGCATTGAAATCGAGTCTTCACTCGATGCAGGAGTACTGGTCAGAGGCTGTGAGCCGTAACCACTTGACAAAACACTGGGCGTCGTCACAGTATTGGTCTTTGGCTGTGCAGTAAAATCAACTAAACTGTCCTGAGTTGTCGACTCCTTCACCTGATCGCCGACTAATGGCTCGGATTTAGGAACTAATACTTCGGAAACATTTTTGTCTTTACCATTAATTTGTCTCTCATTTTCATCAGACCTTAGATTAAAATTCAATTCTTTTGATTCCTGTTTATTCAAATTGACGTCAATTTCATCGACTTCTTCCAACTCTTCGTTAACCAACTCGGCGTCACTCTCTTCGGACAAGTGATGGTCTTCTCTACTGAACTGTTCCTCTAATAGAGTTCGCATTGGTTTCAGTTTGGATGAGTGAGGGCTCAGACCACTCATTGGTGAGGCTATCGATACAATCATAGAATTAGTTTTCAATGAAATCAAATTTGAAATAAAACACAAAACAAACGCAAAACTAATGAAACAAAACATAAACGAAATGAAAACAAATCCAATAAATGGGAAATTGAATCAAAAGGAACGGAAAGCAAATTGAATTGAATTTGAGAGTAGTTTTCATACATTTACCAGACGTTTGTCTGAACGCCAGATTCAGATTGAAGTTAAGGTTCAAAAAGTTTGGCCGATTGGCTGAGCGAAGGAAAGGCAACAAAAACAGATACATTTTGATAATTGATTGCAGTTTTCATATTGAGTTAAGATTAAGAAAAACAGAGATAACTATCAAAACAATTATTATAATACCTGTGACTGAATTTCTGAGGGAAGGCATCGATGGATCACTCGGTGTCGACACTTTAGATGCGGGCGTAGAAGCACTCAACGGCTTTTGATTATCAGTTACCGGGGCTGTTGGAGTTGGAGCTGTACTGCCGCTCAGGTAAGTGGAGGCCTTCTGTCGGAAGCGATCGAATTTGTCGTAAGCGCTGTTCGTTATATACGACAAATCGAAAGAAGAGTCGGATTTCTCTAATTTTGTGAAACTGCCACTAATTGTGGGACTGAGGAAAGCCATGTGCGCCATATTGGGCACACTCGCCGTCTTTCGGATCAGAGCCTCCTGAGTGCTGGAAGTATTGAACTTTCCTTTTCGGGCCAATAGCTCTTTGACGGCCACCTCTTGTCTAAGTCGGTCGAGCGATAGAATGCTCTCAACGGCGGAAACGCCTTTCGTATACTTTTCGATATAACTCTCGCCGTCGACAGTAGTCATGTCCTGACCGGACGCAGCCATTAGTGCCAGTGATTCCCGATCTTCGATATCTTCACTTGCCTTCGGAATAGACGACACTATTTCATAAGTAACTCCCGTAGCTGTCAGACAGTCTGCGCGACCGATCTTTTTGAATAGACGACCAGTGAGTGACTGTTTCTTATAGACATTAATGGAAAGCCTCTTCCTCAAGACTAAGTCCATGACTGCCGGATGAGTCAAACGGACAGACACTTTGAGGATGAGATAAATGCGTTCGTTCTGAGGGGTGACTCTATTCAAGTAAATGGAGTCGTGTATAGACGAGTCCCAAACGGCAACTGCCGACACATCCTTCTCACAGTAGCTGACGATAGGCAAAGAGAAGAATTGGGTGCCGTTGTGTTCCTTAGGAAGGATTGAATTACTGCCCGCTATCTCGTGCTCTCTTCGCGAGGATATACTCATGTCGTCGGCTAAGCATAAAAAGTATTCATTAAATTTCAATTCAATCGTCTTTTCTATCATTAAAATAATTAATGGAAAGTTGTAATCAAGTGTTTGCTCTCATATTAGAAATCCATTAGTTTGAGATCAAAAGGAACTTTCTCACAAAAAAGGTCAATTAAACTTCGATTAATGCCAACTGTTTTTTGCTTTCAAGTCCATAATAAACAGACATTTCTCAGAATATTGAGTGAAAAACAGACAAATTATTCGCAAACATTTGAAAAATAGGCCAAAAAAAGGAATGAAATATAAAAAGATTCAAAATTTTTCAAAGAACTCAATGGAAATGAAATCATCGATTTGTAATTTCCTTTCTTCAATCATCAAAAATACCATCATTACTCAAATAAAAGGTTATGGTTCTTGATCTTATCTAGCGATAACTTATCACTCATCTTGCTATTAAGATCAAAATCTATGACAATTCAAAACTTCACAAAAGCCTAACTCAAAGAAATTGAATTATCCTATCATTCAATCAAAAATGAAGTTTGGCCTAAATTTCAAGCAGAATAACTTCAAATTAGCAAGATAAATATTTATTACTCAATTATTGAATCAGCGAAACAAAGATCTTAATTAAATGCTCATCAAATCAATCGTTTATTTCGCAAACATTTGAATATTTATTTATATTAAAATTCAGAATAAAAACCAATGAAAACGAAATTTAATGGACAGTAAAGGCTAACAAACGCACAGGTATTCAACGATAGCATAATTGCGCGACAATTATGTGGTTCCCTTGAAATTAATGCAAAATTGAGTTTAATCTCAATATTCAAATACAATTCAATTCTATGCAAAACAATACCAAAAAAACTTCACTTTTTTTTATTGCTTGAAAAAAATTCCAAATCATTATTCAGAAAAAAAGGAGTAAAACAATGTTCTGGACGTGTCTTGAATTCCCAGGGATTTTGAAACAATCACTAGAGGGTGACGTCGAGCCTAGCAAGGTGGTTGCATTGATACAATGGAAATTAGCAAGTCAAATCAAAATAATGATAAAAATCTGTCGCAAATATGAATAATTCATGAAATAAGTGGTTTTCTGACAAAAGATGAATGATTTTGTGCGAGATCCTGGCCATCACCAGAATAAATTAACCAAATCTTTTTTTGCTGGTAGTCTTGAAAAACGCAATTTCAGCGAAAAAATAATTACCCAGTTCTAATTGTTTTGACCTTAACTGCGCTAAACTGAATCCAATGATATTTTCTTTGCTTCAGATTCTTAGCTAAACTGCCGAAGACATCACTTGAGTGAAGATAATGGGGACAACACTATCATAAGGCAACATAATTGGCACAAAAGAAGGTCCTTAACAACAGAGAGAACTCGAATTTTAAGCTCATTTTTTCAATGACTCATAACTTGGAATAATTGTTGCTTTAATTTAAGTGCAATTTTGTCATAAAGTTTAAAGTCATTAACATTGGGATTACTTTTATGTTTTGTTGTCATATAATTATGCACTCAATTCAAGCCATAAGCCATTCATAACTGCAGTCAAAACTTCCGTTTCGTCAAAATTATAGTTATTTTGTCAATCATTTGACAGATCTTTTGTCAAATAATCGATTTTTTCAACAAAAATAAGATTTCAATTTTGTTTCGCTTAAAGAAGTGAAGATTAAGGTTTGAACTAGTTGATTTCGCTCCCAGCTAGAAGTGGGAAAGGGATACCTAATTATTCCCAGTATTGTCCAAATATTTAAATAAAATTCCAATAAAAACCAAAAGGAAGTAATGATTACTATAATGGTATTTAACGAAAGTGGAACTCATCTGCAATCAACTCGTATTTACTTATGTCTTATTTTTTTAATCGATTTGAGGAACTCATGCGGAGAGGGAGGGATGGAGGAAGAGGCCAGTCCTCAAATCACTTTAAATTTTAAAAGATTAGTTGTTTAGTCAACTATAAAATTATGAGTTTTATTGAACCCCAAGAGTGAAATGAATTTCAAAACAAACAGATATTAAATTAAAATTTAATTTCACAGAAATTTATTCAAATATTCGGCAAATATTTCGCGAAATAATAGACAAACAATGAAACGGAAAAGTGATTTTGAAATTCAATTCCTGATTGAATGGAAATTTCGGAATACTTTCAAAACAAAAAATAGATTTGAAAGAAGAAAATTAAATGAAAATAATTTCAAATCAGTTTTTATTTTAAGAAATGAAATGAGTTTTTCAATTGAAAGGACAGAAAAATTAGAGCAAATCTATTCACTACTGGAAAGCCATTCAAAGAAAAAACAATTCATAAAACTCTTCAGTCATTTAATAATCAGTAAAAGACTATTAAAAGTCTCAATATTTGGTTCTTTTAACCCATAAATCAATTTAACGGCAAAACAACAAAAAACCAAAACAAAAGTCAATAAAAATATACCAAACATTTGCTGAGAAACTAACAAAAAAACTGCTCAAAAGACGGAACCCTTTCATAGTGGAAATCAGAAGGAAATCAGTCAATAAGTGAGGCCAACAGTTTGGCACAGAATTAAAAAAAACTGGAAGTCACTCTCAATACCTCTATAAACTTGCACAACAAAAAAAGTTTGGATAAACTGATGAAAGTATTGAAACGCAAACTTATTTTCTGTATTATCTGAAGAAAAGTCAAACTAATGGCTATAATTAGATCAAATGCACTGACAGCTCGATATTCTCAGGGAAAGCCTATTCTCAAATAAGTTAAGCATCGAATTTAATCGAAAGATATTTCACTTCTTCTCCTATCCATTCTGTGCCCATCTATCCATCGAGTGCTGTGCAAAACATTAACTATTAGTTGAGATGAAAAATCGATCCAAAGAACTGCAGAATCAGATTATTTATCATAAAAAACAAGACTTAAAGCCAGTGTTTATATGTGTGAGCAGAGCACAGGTTATTAATAACCTTAGTTTTTGCGACAAAATAATAGATTTGTAGGAATAATAATAATCGGAGAGAAATAGTTACGAATCGAAACGAAAGACAAAACACAAGAAATCGATTCAATATTTGATTAAATTTCTTCTGAGATGTGATTAATGTCTCGAATGAAGACATGAAATAAATGTTTGATTAATAGAAGAGAACATAATTTTAGTGAATAATAGCTATAAAACACTTACTGTTGAGATCTAGAAATATGACTGGAATATGGCTTTCCATTCCTGAGGGCGGATCCCAATCGGCGGGCGCGCCCGGTATCTCAGAGCCAGGCGCCGGACAGTTGACTGCATTGCGTTCCTCAGTCAAACTGACCCATTGGTCGATAAGACTCTGCTCTCTTTCGGTCTCCTCTTTAGTTTTATTCGGTTTATTAATCAGTCGTTTGATGTGTTCGTCCAAATAGTCGCGCCGTCGGACCAACGCTTCGGACCACTTTTCGCGCAAAATTGTCAGGTCTTCCTCCTGATAGGAATCGAGACCTTTCTGTAGTTTGGATCTGAAACAAACACATCCGACGGCTAACGAATTGATTGATTCACAGATCACAGGCAAAGTTCCGGAGTCTTGAACGGGCACAACCTTCACAGCCATACGCCTCTGTTGGCCCTGTCTTAGCTGATAGACACCAGCCGTTTCATTATCATTCTTAGCACTTACTTCTACGGGACTGTACTCTCCGTTGTCATTCAACTCATGTATTTCTACCCATAACTCAATTTTACGTTTGAGTTCATTCCATCGATCGGCTAAAGAGCGACACATCTTGAGCTGCGCGTCTCCAACACCCCAACCCGGGTTAGAAGGACTCAGACCAGAGACTCTATGGCCCCAGACTTCTATAGATAGGGCGCCTTCAGTGCAATGTTCGAGAAATTCTTCAGTAATAGGTATCGCAAAGTCTCTCTGATCGTTGAAATGGAAAACCTTTTCTTCCTTTTCTTCATTACTATTGTTTCTGATGAGGTTCGAGTGATCTTTCGGTATGGGCTCGAATGAGGGCACGACTATGGAGTCCTGACAGCCCCACAATGAATACTGACAGAAGACAAAATTGGAGAGAGAAAGGGGTAGTCCGCGGGCGCTCTTTATTGTCACCCGAACTATAACTTGACTTCTATTTGATGACTCGTTGTCGGCGTTGTTGTCGTTACAACTGCACTGACTCATCGTCTCTTGAGATGCGTCGGCAATGCGTTCGCCGATATGACCAGCAATGCGGCCAAACTCGATGTGGAGCCTACCGGCCACCTCTCCCTGTTGGCTAATTATTGGAACGTTGTAGTCCAGCATTACGTCATGTATTAAGACTTCCAGAAATATATTGGCCACACCTATCAAATGGTGGTTCTCTTGTTGCTCATAGAACGGGTCATTTGATGGCGAAATGTCATCGATTTCTTGGTCATGACTTTCATCGTCTCTATTGGATTGTCTGTCCTTCCATTCCTGGTACAGATCTCTCATTTCAATCAAATTGTTCTCAAACTTCTCCATCGACCAGATCTGCGAAACCCTATTCTTTCGCTTAACCAGAATCGCCGGTTCCGACACAAAAGAGCCGCGCTTTCTATTTGGGCTCAGATTAGCGGCCGGTATCTGAAGAGTAACTTTAAATTCTGTGCGCTTTTCCATTTCATCTGCAATCATATTGGCCTCTTTGGCCAACACTCTGGCCTGATGTATGTCTGCCCTCAACTGATTCAAACTCTTTTTGAACAACTCATCCCTTTCTAGCGCCCACTTTTCCATCTTTGAGGCCACACTGTTGGGACTGGCCAAGTTGGTAAAGGAGCCTCCAAACCTATCAAACACATTATTATAACTGTACGGCGCGTATGGTGTGCCGGGCGATAGATAACTGGCCAACTGTTTGATTTGTCTTTCATACATCTGCTTCTGCTCTTCGAGTGCATTGTTTTTGTCCATTTCGTGCTGTAGTTCCAGTTGTTTCATAGCGCCCTGAATCGGGTCGTTCACCATCTCATTCATCATAAGCTCTTCTCTGGCGAACTCGTAATCCATTGGTCTGTCCGTCGGCTGATTATCACTACTAATTTTTGGACAATTCAGGCGGAAGAAGTGGTTATTACCCCATAGGATACGGTCGCCGTGTTTTATGGCTGTCTTCTCATTGATGACGAAGCCATTAACACAGGTACGCGCCCCCTCCAGGGGCTCGATTAACAGAATGTTATTTGATTTGTTCACTTCTATAACACAGTGTTCGGGCATTATTCCGACGCCCGATAGTTGTATGTCCTGTTCTACCGGTGCATCACTTGTGCCGATAAGAGTCCGTTCTTTCAAGTAATAGACGAGCAGTTCATTTAGGGAAGGGTCGGGATTCAGGTTAACCAAATAGTATTTGCTTTTTTCTACCCGAATACCAGAGGCCTGCACTGAAATACCCATTTTTTCGAGCGCCTGCTGTCGTTCCTGATGTATGATCTCAGTCTTCCTTAGCTTCTCCTCCCAGGTTTGAGTCATCTCTTGAATCAATTTCTCCGATTCACTGAGTCGTTCCTGAAGATCAGACTGTTGGGTGGCATTAATCAGCTGTTCCCTGAGTTGTTCCACTTCTTGTCTTAACTCTCTGATGATTCTATTGTTGGGGTCTTCGTTAACGATCGCGTGATTGACAATACGTTTCGCTCTGTCGGCATAGCGTAGAGTCGACAGCGTTTCCTCGAAATTGTCTGCCGCAGGACTGATGGTCGCAACCATTACTGTCTTGGAATTACCGCCTAAATTGTCTTTCAAGAGCCAGGTTAGCACTGAGTCCCTGTAGGGGACGAACTGTTCTTTGCTTTTGCCGGACGACTGGTCGGCCAGCTTTGAAATGACTAAACCCAGAGTTGTAAGCGATTTGTTAATATTTGAACCCTCTTTAAGTCTGTCCCCAACAGCACCTGTTTTGACGGCACGTTCACTGCCGGCCAAATCAACTAAACTCATTTTAGACACCTTCTCGCCGGTGACGTCAACACTGGAGTCGAACACAGAACAGGTCACTGTTATCGTGAAGACGGCGTGCGATCGACTCGACTCGGAGTTCATATTAGTCGCGGCCACTGTTCGCGACTTATTTCCCTCAGCCATCAAATTGTCGATCTCTATGAACGAACTGACCGCCAGAGTGGACAGACCGTCGACATATGGTCCCAGAATGTTGTGTTCCCTAACTTTGAGGTTTTGTTTGGTGCCCTTCGGGTCCAACAAGTCGTGTACTTTTTCGTTGTATATTTCCATATATGAGACCTCTATTTTAAAGGTAGAGTTCGGGTCTTCATTATTAGCGATATTCTCGAATATGGCGTCACATAGTCGTGGAATAAGTCCCTTATCATTAGGAGTTCCCATCATTGTGTAGGACTTTCCGCTGCCGGTCTGACCGTATGCGAAAATACATGCGTTATAGCCTTCAAACGCACTCTGCAATACAGGAATGCCCAGGTCTTTGAAGACCTTGTCCTGATTAGCAAAGTGTTTGTCCGATTCATTGTAAGACCAAAAGCAGTGGTCGAATGCGAACACCTGTCCATCGGATCAAATCAGACAATTAGTATCCATTAGTAAAACAAATACTCATTAAAACACTATTTTTAGTTTAAAAACATGAATAAAATTTTGCGATCAAAAGACAATTGTAATTAAAAGGGCGTCAAAGGACACGATGGTATCGATTGTGCGGAATATCTATCTATTAAAATATATTATCCTTTAATGTGTGAGAAGTGAGAGCTTTATATAAAAAGGGTTTTTATGCAGATTTCAAATCACACTTTCATTGCATTGAAATCATGTTCTGAGAGATCGGACACAAAAAAGTTTGATAACGAAAAAAAAATTGCAAAAAATTATTAATCAAAACGGAATTAAAGGCGTCACGAAAGTCATGTTATGCTTAAGTTAGTGACTGTCTGTCATTTAACGCATGGAATGGCACTGATATAAGGATTGCCACCAATAATATACATATAATCTATAAGCAGATGAACACCAGAATAATGAGTCACAAATTGTAGTCATTTAAGTGAGAAGTCCAACGAAAAAACCCAAAGAAAGATCATTTTGCTCATGAAGTGTTCTGTTCAAGGATAGTTGATTCTATCGACACGAAAGAGTAGGCCTCACCTTAGGAACTATTAATTACTTTATGGATTTCACACATGAAAAAGTGAAAGAGAAAAAATGCCTTTCTTTTAAGAATTGGCAAATTTTTAGGTTCTTAAGGGATAGAAATCTCTTATTAATGAAAGACCATGTTCATCACTGCTCATGTTCATTCATTAGTGTTAATTTAATATTGTCTGTCTAAAGACAGAAGAGATATTGAAGAAGAGAGCAATCGTTGCATGCATTGTGTCTACGATAGAGGAATGCCTTTCCTTTATCTATTGGATAATAGGTTTTTGAGCAATTTTTTGCCCATTTTTCATCAGAAAACACATTAAACTAGTTTTGTGTTCAATACATGCCTTCCCTTTACGAACAATATAATGAATATTTAATTTTTCCGCAAACATTAAAACTTTTTTTTATTGATTTAATGAAAGACGACTTCAAAACAATTATTAAATTTTCGGATTTTGGAGCGGAAAATGTAATGCTTTTCAAAATGTTGTCTGAATATAATTTTAATGTTTAGTTGAAATTTGAATCTGAAATCAAAAACCTTGGTATTGATGTCAAGCTGTTATTAAACATTAACAAGAGTTCTGAATTAAAAGCTCAGTTAAAACCCGGTATTAATTCAATAATACAAAAACTAAAAGTATTGAAATTACGAATCACTACAGCACGAAGTCAGCACAGAATAAACTGCAATCATTGGAAACCTATCGTTATTATCGCACAGAATAAAAGTTAAACGTTAGACGAATTAATTCGATAGTTATCTTCGACAAACTCATAGGAAGTGCTGCAAATTGTGCGCTAATATGAACTGTTGTTTACAGTATCTAAGGTTTCAAAACTCAACGATCTCTTGAAAACTCAACTTTTATCAGAAGTTATAATTAAATTCAACGATAAGTTAACTAAACAACAAAATCGAGTCAATGATTGGCAAACAATATCTCAAAGAAATTCGCGATTTTGCTATTCAGACAACTTTTCAATAATAAAGCTATCGATTTGAGTCAAACAACTTTCAATACTAAGCATTGATTTGACCTCTCTCCTCTCTCTCCCTGACTCTCTCTCTCTCTCTCTCTCTCTCTCTCTCTCTCTCTCTCTCTCTCTCTCTCGCATCGGATAAATATTGCAATTATTCTTTTGATACTTAACTTTATTTATTATTATTTTATTTATGCTTTTGATGGAAACCCACACAACTGTGCAATCAATAGCACAGAAGTAATAATAATACGGTTTATCCATAAAAATGAGATAAAAGTGTTGGCAAAACGAGAGTTTGGTTTTTATGGACCAGATTTATGTCTGTATTGTGAAGTATGTAATCAATTATGAAATGCGTTTTTTCATATCTCATACTTAATGGCGACCAAAAGCTTCAATCGTGGAAATAGACATCGATTTGAACTTT
Organism: Edwardzetes edwardsi; assembly: GCA_034693445.1. NCBI lineage: Eukaryota > Metazoa > Arthropoda > Arachnida > Sarcoptiformes > Ceratozetidae > Edwardzetes > Edwardzetes edwardsi. The sequence goes on from JAQFXL010000551.1 coordinate 13,121, forward strand.
AATTACAGTTCAGCACAATCTTCAACATTGAGTGCAGAGAATAAGAGGTCTTATTATCGTTGAAATCGAGAATATAACTGTCTGTCACTCAAAACTGATGGCATAGTTTGGGTCAATACTACTTATCAAACGTTTCCCCAACAATTGAATTATGGGAGGGTTAGGGAGAGGGGGAGAGAGAGAGAGAGAGAGAGAGAGAGCTATCGAAACTTGCAATTTATAAATAGCTTATTGTGGAAGTAATACGTGAATCGATTGAAAAGTTGTGCAATGAATGAAACTTTCAAATAATCGATGTGTACTTAACCTGCTCTTGGTTCACATTTATCAATTGAATAGCTAAAATCTAATTAAAAAGTGAACTACTTAATTTATATCAATGATTTTCTTAATTAAAAGCAACAAGAAAGAATAAAAGCCCTGAGTTGTCGTAAATCCGATGACTCACTGCGTTTACGTGAAATAAACACTTAATGTTAATTTTATAATCTCATCATGGTAATAAATTAAATCTAAAAATAAAACCACTTTGTAAATATCTGATCAGGTAACTATATTGAGCGAATAATTTAGCTTTCACAATAATCAAATTCACCATGCTCCAGTAATAAATCATCAAGATATAGGGTTACCATCATATTTGTTGAAAACATAGCAAATCAATGATTTAATTAATGGCTTGAATTCAATGTGAATATGAAATTAAGTTATGATTATTGATGACAACTATTAATCAATTAAAACCAGATTTGTGCGCAAAAAGCAACGATGAACTTGATCCATAATCATCTGAGGTTTGCTAGGTGATTGAATTAGATTATAAAGACTGTAATTTTGCCAAAAATGACTTTATTGTCGATTAATTTCAACATTTATTCTAATGTTAGGCTTCAGAAGAGAGAAGAAAAAACTATAATTTTATAATAATATCTTAAAAGTAATATAAAACTATGTTTTGGATACATTTTTTTGTATTTGCAAGAAATGCTATTAATCTTAATTTCACTGGATAATCAGTGTCATTTATAAAAATAAAAATCGCTCAAAATTCCAAAATTTATGCTCAATTTAGAATTTGCCATTAATAGAAACTAGTTCAATTTTTTCTTTGCATTTCAATTCACTCAAAGATTAAAAGATTTCATTTTTTTTAGTTTTCAAGTTTTCTTGAGTTTTACGATCTCTTAATCTTTGAGGACTGACTTTCCGACGGCTCAGACATAACTGCTTCACAGGAAAGGCTTCGATAAGTCTAAAGTCTGGGCTATTTGATGAGCAAATGCGTGAATAAAAGAGGGGCAGAGCTCAGCACAAGGGAAGAGTGCGCTGAACGCCAAAAACAATTGATGCGAACCGATAGACCCAAAGGTTAACTGATTCGCCAACAGAGCCGTTATTGTCATTTCCGCACTGGAAAAGTCACATCACTAGCGATAGATATCTAACGGTTCGGTAAAGTTGTCGTTTGAGTAAACAAATCAAAACACATACTATTTGTCAAAGATTTCACTCGAATGGAAACAAAAGTCAAACCCACTATTCATACGAAATGCACGATAATTACAGTCAGGGAAAATTAATTTTAGTGTCCTTTCATTGAAGATAAGGCTGTTTTATGTCTCATATATTAAGAAAAAAAAGGACAGACATGTGTCACAACCCGTATTTTTTTATCGGACAAATGCTTATCTTTTCGCTGCTTTTAATATGTTTTGATAGAAATTTCCCTCAAATATGAAAAATAACTTCTTTTTTATATTACATCCCATTTATTATATTAAGGATTTGGGCTATTTTTGAAGGGATTTCACAGTTGTTCTCAAGCGCACAGTCTGTTGGCTCTCAGAGCCATTATCAGTGCCAAAGGACAGGACATGAGAATTGATCTAAAAGACCAGAGAGACTCTTAAAATTGAAGACAAGAAGAAGAGGAACACATCATATAATTCATTCATTTCATGAGTCACTAAATTTGTGCGACTCTTCACTTACAAGAATCGATTGAAGAAAAATCAGAGCCAAAAAAGTTTAATGTCTTGTATCTAAAGTGAATACTCAGTCATTCAATCGATTTCTTGGAAAACTCCCACTTCAGTGAAGATACAATTTCTCAAAAGAGTCAATACAGTTATCATTTATTCATTCATTTCATTGCAATTCTCAACAATTTCTCATATAAATCGCTGGCAAATGGCAGACAAAAACACTGACTACCATTAGGACAGTCAGTGTCTGTACTCTTCAATGCTGAGCAACAGATTTATAAAACAGAAAAATCGAAGAAAAGTTTCTCAGAGAAAAGATAATTAAGAGAATACAACATTTTTTTCCATAATGTGTATTATAATAAGGATAGGAATATATGATGGCTATTGTCGTTGACATTAGTGTGAATGCAAGTGAATCGAAGCTAACATTCATTTGATGGCATCGAATATATCATCATTTTTGAAAGAAAGAGGAAATATTACATTCGTGTCATCCATACATAATTTGCTCGCATTTTCTCCTAGATAATCTAACAGCATTTTGCGATATATCCGTTTAAAGAGCTCCTGCCGAGAGAGCTGGCAGTTGCAGCCGTCTGTCCACTGATTGTTATTCTAAACCCCAGTGAATATATCAAAATATATGCCAACATTTTTGAGACACTCGTCGATTACATACTATTTTAACTAAAGCTTACAAACTTAAATTTGCAAGAATATATGATCATAACTGAACATACATTTATATATTCATACGATTATGAATGGAAATCCATATTTACAGACATTATTCAAAAACTGGAACTGAATTAAACATAAAAATAAAATAAAAACAAAATAAAAACCTCCAAAATAAGTGATGCGATCATAAAAAGCGTCCAAAAACCCAATGAATGGTTTCTACTCATAAAAACATTACAATAGAAGGTAAAGACCACTAAAGGAGTGACTGATCTGACATTATTCTCGATACTAAACTCCAGGCAATAATACAATACAATAGAGTCTGTTCTGTCAGTATTGCTAATGAAGTCCAGAGCTTCAGACTTGGTGTGTATTTATAGGAATGCCTGCTTTTGTCGTAATCATTACTTAAATGTGAACAACAATTCCCTAATGATCTGGTCTTCAACATAACGGCACACAATTCGGTGCATGAATTAATACTTAGGCAAAGGATTAATGGGCAAAACAATTGCCTTATGTCTGTCCTCATAACGGTTACCGTATGACTAAGTGAACTATATTTATGCAATAACGCGAATGAAGGCCAACCACACTGTCCTCAAAAAGGTTTTTCATTACATTAGGGAAAAAGAGATTGAATGTGCAATAAATTGAATAATTACTGCACTAATACTTGCAAAACATTATTTCAAAATTTAAAAGAAATATTGCGTCAAAACTACTGATCGATGAGAAGAATTTGAAATATTTTATTCCCATATCTGAGACACAATTGTATCGCAAAATCTGTTCGTCGATTAGACAACAAAATCAGAGGACTTTCAACAGACAGCGGAATAAAAAGTTAAGTAACGACTTGTGAATCGATTTTGACGACGAAAAGCCTAGTTTTCAGTGCGGATCTCCACTACGGATAACAAAATTCATGATTCAATTGTTACCAAACACGGAATGAGATATCGAGTGAACAATGATTTTGACAAATAATTATATCTCCGAAAGAGAGAGACGTTATGTTAACATTATTTTCGTATTAAAGCCATATTTCAGAATGACTTTCAAATGTAAACTACGACATTTCAGAAGCGATGACAGCACAGAAACACTGAACCATAATTCAAATTCATGTCTACTTTGGAAAAGTATTTTAGGTTTTCTCAAAGAATGAGTGAAACAAAAGCCCAAAAAATAATACAATAAAATCAGACGAAGAAAAAAGAACCGGAATTTTGGAGCGAAAAGAGAAAAAACTTTTTTTGTCTTTCAAAACACAATTATTATTATTTATTTATATATAAAACATATAAAAGTCGGTGAATCTGAAAGTGAAAGACATATAGAAGTCCTCAGATATGGAAAATAGTTTTGAAAATGCCGTCAAATCATAGAATGGGAACAAAAAAAGTTTCACTTCTTTTTCGCAGAGAAATCGATATTTTCTTTTCCACCGAAAGTGAGTTTTGAATGAAATTTCGGGTATAACTAGAATTCAATATTGAATACTAGGGGCCAGAGGGGGCATACGTGACATGTTTGGCTCAAATACTAGATTTACAATTAGTTTTGTTTTTTATTCTCAACTTTGGATTTGAATAATTGATTCTTAATACTAATTGAGTAGTTCTTGACGTTCAGTGAAATTCAATTTGAAGTTTGATTAAAATTTTTATTTTCTCGGTATTCACTCATAAAAACCTAATGTGCAGACCATTAAAGGAAAGGTACTTAACATCAAAATAATAACAAATACTATTAAGAGGAGAAAAAAATTTAATTCCTATTCAGTGCTGAAAATCCGATTTTAATGAAAAGCTATTTTTGGTAACAAAACTCAAAATTTGTGACTAAAAAAACGTTGAAAATTAATTAATTCCGAAATGATTTTAATTAAATTTCTCTTTAAATCCAATACATTATAAACAGAGTTATAATAAATCATAAATTTTAATACTGGTCTGAACAGACTGTTAGCCACAACTGAACAGAATAACAATCGTAACCAAAATCAATCAAAAACTTTATTTTTTCAAATTAATTAAACAAAATCTAAATATTATTAATAAAAAAAATGAAAACAATAATTGAAAACAATATTAAAAGACAATAAAAGGAGGAATTTTGTGACTTTTCATTAAAATTGACTCTGAATTGGGAACTCACGAAACGAGTATTTCACACAAAAATAGATTAATAATAGGTTTTAATGCAGAAAATTGTTTTAAAATACCATTAAATCTCAAAAAACATTTTAATAATTATTTCTTTGACTTTAAATAATAGCCCATTATTTGAGCCATTTTTTCATCCAAGAAGTTATTTCAAAGGAAAGCTAATTAACGCACAATTTAACGCCGATTAATACCAGTGTCTAATGAAGACTATTATCGGAAATTACAATAAGAAATAGATTAAGACTTCCCGACAAAGGGTTTCCTAATTATTACAATTGAACTCTAATTCTCAGACATTAGACTCAAAATCTAAATAGCATTGAAAACAATGTTTTGCGCAAAAATTCACAACAAATTCATTGAATGCATTGAAAACAATTGCAATTCAAAGAAAGAAAAACAAACAGATTTTTCGCAGTCAATAAAAAAGTGATTGCAAACCAAACTTAAAGTACATTTAAAAATGCTCTCAAAGAATGTCAAATGGATTTCTTGGAGAAAAATCATTGACTTATTCATCACAAAAAGGATTTAGAGCTTGAAATCTAAATACAAGAAAAAAGAGCAAAAATAAGCAAACATAAGGAAAATCCTTGGATGGAGAAAAACTACACTACTGTTACCAATGCCTACAGTAGACTATAAACTTGCAAATTCAAGCATTAAATTGGAAATACCGACTCAAATGGGATAACAATGTTTGCAAAAAAGACCAAAAAACTCAATTAAAATAGTATTTCCACTCAATTGTCACATTCAAGAGATAACTGTCGACAGAGAACAGCGCAACCGTTTTCGACAACAATTTTCATTACAATTACTGACATAACAGTTATGACTCAGACTAAGAGCCTTTAAAATTGTAAATCAAAGCAACAATATTTGAAAATTTGATTAAAAAACTGCTACAGAATGAGGGCATCAAAAATAACATTCAATTCTTGCAACAAATGAATGACAACTAAATGACTAATGAAAAGCGCAAAAGTCTTATTCAATTGAGTATAATAAATATAAACCTGCAATCAAATCACGTATTGAATAATAGGCTCAATAATAGGCTAAAACTGTAATATCAGTGTAAGTCTAGAATAGACACCAAATCTATTCGTTAACTAAAAATCCAATCTATTCTTCAAAGGAGTAGACATTTCTTTTCAAAAGTCAACTGTTCTTTGAAAGGTATGAAGAAATACCTGAAGAAATACCTGAAGAAAGACCATAACAAGAGTTCTCAAGTAAAGGCTAGTAATGTAATGAGAGTACAGTTGTTCTGCTATTCTGTGCACAGAAAGATACGGAGGGAACGGATTCTACTTCTCCACAAACAAAACAAAAAAGCTTATAATTAAATGCGATGATAGGGTATAATCAAAGCCAGTGTTGGGGGCTGCCCTGCCGCAGTGCTCGAGACCTTCAATCTATTGTATTGAGTGTTGTATTTCATTTACACTTACTTTTGGCGGACGAACCACTT
>JAQFXL010000552.1:0-19402 GCA_034693445.1 Edwardzetes edwardsi
AAATTCTCAACAATTGATAAACAAAATGATTTGAAACTAATTTTGAATACAATTAGAGATATATTTCGTTATTCACACCATAATTATCAATGAAATCTCATTTATAGTCTGAGTTGAAAACAGATTTCAATTTAAAAATAGTCTTTTTATGTCTTTATTCAAATTCAATGCAATTTTTAACTCATCTCTATATCATTTCTCGCTTTAATTAGACTGATCGAGTTCAGTGAAACGATTAGCATTTGCAAGATCACATTTCTAATGGATAATTCTTGAGTTTCAATGAATTTATTTATGTAAGGGTTGATAAATATTTAATTCAAATGACTTTATTATTGAGATTACAAACAAAGACATAGAAAACTATTTGAATATAACCTAAGAATTGCGGTTATTTTGGTCTAAATTCTTTGTATAATTTCATTGGGAAAGCCATAAATCTCAGGTATTTTATTGACTATTCAAATGAAATGACATTTTTGTGCCAAAAACAGCCATAAGTTTTTCCAAAATGGGATTAAACTATAGAAATGCATGAAATTAATGACATTTTAAATCAATGCTAACTATTTATAATAGTTTTGCATTAGAATTACCACTAAAACAGTGGTGAAAACACCGCCCAAACCAACGCATCCGTTGACTTATAGCACATTTGAGTTATTCAATAATTTTTAATCAATTATGAAACAAACACAAGCCTTGAGTAGATTTTGAGCCTCAAATGTGGGAATGGGTTTGATGTCACAAAATATGGTATAAATTCTGTGCAAATCGTCTGTCAATTCATATCAGTTATTGTGTAATCATATGATTCATACATTTTAAATATTATTCTGTCGTTAATTCTGTGCTCAATGTAGTCAAAGTCAGATGATATCGGTTATTGTCGCCTTTATGTCCTAGAATCCAGGACCTAGATGACATCATACTGAGTAGAGTGTAATATAAATGACAAAACGTAGAGAAAGTAAATGAAATGATAAAAGATTTGTTAATTTATTATTAATTATTCCATCAAATGATTTGTCTGAATATCTAAACCCTGTTTATTACTGAAAGTTCGGCTCATTTTTCGCTGAATTTGTTGTCAAGCGGTTGAAATTCAGCTGCATTTTGATGATTGATGATTCAATATTTTCACCTGATAATCGAGAAAAAGACCTGTACTATAAATAACAATTTTTCTTCCAAACTCATTGTTTTTTGATTTGATGCTAAATAAAGTTCGGAATTATTTTTATTTATTTTCTAAAAGCAAACAATTTTTTAGATTCGCTAAACATATGATCAGATTATTAAGCAATTAATCATAACTTGGTTTTTGTTGTTTAATCAGATCTTCTGAAAATTCATTTGATTTTCTACTCCACCGGTAATCTGGTATACAATCAATTGTATAGACTATTAATTAAACTAATTTTTGACTGAAAACTAATTGTTTTAATCTCAGGTTTGACTGTAATTTCATAATCAAAGCCCACATAAGTTAAGAGGAATTATATAATTAAAAATAAATATTTATATTTGAATATTAGATTAAAATGCGAGCTCAGGGCTAAAATAGTGTGGGTATTATCGGTTCTCTAAAACTTAACTATCCACAAATAAAAATAGACTAATTCTATGACCGATTATTAAACATGGAATTAATTTTTGTTTTTCATTTTCAAAAAATACTCCTGAAATTAGACACACTTTTTGTGAGTTATTCATAAAAACATTGAAAACTACTTTTTGTGTGTTTTCGTTAAAAATCAAAACTAAAATATAAATTGTAAATAAATTCTCACCAGTGATGCTCAAGGTCTTTCTTTCCAACAAGTTGAAATGGTAACTGTTTTGGGCTTACATGGGAATTATGCAGTTATTTAAAGCCTACTGGACATAATCTAGCAGAAAATCAGGGGGATTTGCTGGATTATTATCCTTGCTCATCCCAGAATTCTTTTGTTTATTCATATAATTGCAACCAATTTTACAGCTTTTGATTGTGGACTAGAAGTGTTTGGAAACTTTTTAATTAATCAGATTTTTCTTTCTTAACTTTTTTAGAGACAAAAATATTCAAATGAATTATTATTTCTATTTTTGTAAACTTTATGATAACCTCTAAAATTAATTGACTTTTCAAAGAGGAGTCTTTCATTGAGAAAAAGGTGTAAATAAGATTTTATTCTTGTTTATCGATTGAAGTCTCGATTTGGGCTATCGTTGAATATAATGTGAGAAAAGCTTTAAAAAGGCTTTTATGACATAAATCGTAACCAAATTCTCAATCTATTGAGAAATCACTAGAAAATGAATCCCTTGTATTGTAGGAGTGATAATCAGATGAGCCCTCGATCTTAGGAATAGCCGATAGGAACGAATATTATTAAATTATCTAGTAATAGATTTTAAACACCTTCACATTTACCTTGATCATCTAAAACATAGAGCGTTTGAGTTTCATCATGAAAATTTTGCCAAATCAGCATTTTGTGACTAGGGTTGTGATGTTGCATCAATTCAAAATGTTATCTAGTCTTGCACTTTAAAAGTCAATCAAATCAAATGAGTTCGTTACCAAGACTATTGAATATTCATAATTGCAGTAAAATTCCAAAACATTTCGAAAGTTATTTTCTAGTAATGACTCGCAAAACGAAAATCCCAGTAAAACTGATAATTAATTCAATAGTTATCTATTAGACGGTAGAAGTAATGATGAATTTATTTTATGATTCACTGGAATTTTGATTAATGACAAGGATAGTTGACTCTGTAATATGAAAGGTGCATTTGTGATGCTCGCCTGATGGCAATATTAACCTGCAAGTCATATTAGTTGAGTAAATCTAAATAGATGATTAATTTCATTGATGAGTTTTATTATATACGAATCATTTGAACTCTTATTCATCTGTTTCTATTGAATTGCAATCAAGTCTTCTAAACGAGTAAAAGTTCATAGAATATAAATTTGAAGCCAATCATATCGAGGCAAATGTATGAAATTAATTCTTTGTCACAAACTCACAAATATTTATGCAATCATCGCCTATTTCAAAGATGTGCAAGATCGTTAAGCTAATTAGCTATCAAGAGCTTTAAAATTTCACCTTGAATGAAATAAATATGAAATATAAATTAAGAAAATTAATCGCATTGCAAATTCTAGACGACTACTTATAACTTGCACAATTTTATTTAACGATAATGATCCTGCGCATCCCAAAAGATAATGATTGAAAAGAAAAAGTTATTGCACTTCAGTTATGAATCGATTTCCACATAAATAGCTAAAAAATAATTATTTATTTTAGTGTTTGGTTTTCAAAAATCAAGTTTCATTGCACCCGAGCACAAAATTATGCATAATTTGCGTCATTAAAGATATGAGAAAATTATTGTTATAATTGGTAAACAAGTAATTTATGAATCAGTTGTTAAATAACTGATGAGAATATCAATCAGTTGTTTAGATTTTGAAGTTAAAATCAGACGACTTTCCAATGAAAGTACCTTTTGTTGAAAAAACACCGAAAAAATGACCAAATTCTTTGATTTCGAGGCTAATTAAGAAATGAAAAATAAAAACTCGAATTAATTTGATAATAACTTCGAGCAACAAATTCAGACAAATTATGCTTTTAATTATCGTTTGCTTTGTTGAACATTTCATTATCACTCAGTATATACACAAAATAAGGTATTTTTTCATTGAATCAATAAGAAAAAGGGGTGAAATCGCATTCCATTTAATTTTATTTAATTGTTCTTGTTATTTTATAAGTCATATTTAATAAGAAATCAAAAATTATCTCATTTAGTGATCTAATCCATTGCTACAAATCCTAATTACAATCAATTAAATCGTTATCTTTTCATTTGAAAGACCATTCAATTAATACGCAAAGACTTGAGAATTCTTTCCCATTAACCCCATGTCCATTGTTGCTAGAAATCTCCACGACACTTTCTAGAATTGTTCAAGTTCACATTTAATTTTACCATTTCTCAATAATTAAATAATACGTACCTTTTGAATGGTTCCTTAATTACAAGCAAATAATTGAATCCCAAATGTTTTACAAGAATTCAATTGAATTACTTCTTGCAAATAAATGGAAATGTAGTAAAATTGCTGAAAAGGTCATTTGCATTCAATGGGATTATGATTGATCTTGATTGTAAATTAACTATATGTAAGAACAAATCGAACTCAAATTTCACGCTTGAATTTTAACACCAATTCAGTCGTCAGCTAATTATTTGAATCAATTGATTGTTGTTTTCAATAGATTATTGAATTTCAATGAATGAGAAAAGAAATTATTGAAAAGAGTTTCCAATTGTGTGTCGAAAACATCAATGATTTTCATGAAAATTAACATAACTTTCAAGTATTCTATCAATTATTTAAGACCTAAAAAAATCACTTTCAGACAAAACATATCGAGTAAATCACAATTTGCTCGTTTGAAAAAACCCTTTAGGGCTCCAATTATTAGAAAAAATTCAGATAATTTTAATGTTAATTATTATTGAATAGAAAGAGCCGTAAAAATAACAAAAGTCTGAATAACATTGAATTTGAATTGAGATTTGAACAGAAATCCATTGAATTGTAATAAAATTTAATTATTGTTAAGACCTCGCCTTCAGAATTGGCATAAAATTATGAGTAAAGTCAGTTTCACTAATATTAAGGTGAATTTGAATTATTTTTTTCACACGCTTTAATACAATTGAAGAAAAATACCAATAATTGAGTCATTCAATGAATTACTGAATAATTAAATGAATTAAAGGTTTGTTTAACTCAATAGACAATCGAAATATTGGGTTTCGTTCATTGAAATCCACTCTGAATTTCGTGAATTGCTTTTTGTTTGTCTTTAAATTATATCTCAAATAAAATCTTGAAATGCATTCAAATATTGTTATAATTTAGTTCTGTTTTCGGTGCATATGTTTAGGAGTTTTGAATAATAACACAAATTATATCTCATTTAGAAATTGAATGTCAATTGAGCTCTGATTTGATGAGTGATTAGAGAAAGAAAGAAAGAAAGAAAGAGAGATAGAGATAGAGAGAGAGAGAGAGAGAGAGAGAGAGAGGACTGAAACAAATGAATGGTTTTCTTTTTAATAACCTATTTATAAATATATTTGTCATTTGAAATGAGATTTACTCCCAGTTATAAAAAGATTTTAATTTATTGCTGGACTCATTCCTTATGCAAAAAGTTTGAGTTTATTGTCGATTTGAATGCTTTTTATTTGTCTGACTTTGAAATTGATTCCATCCATCAAAAGGCTATTTTTGCAGCTTGAAGAACCAAGCCTCAATTTAAAAATTTTAAATAGTTTGAAAGCATTTGCAAATCTGTGTGATTGATGTCTGCGCTTAACTTAAATTCATAATTAGACTCAAGTTTCGCATAAATTATCAAAAGTTTCGGTGATTTATATGAGAAAAATAGTATTAATAATCAATTCTTTAGTACTAAATATAGCCTTTAATTACTCTTTAAGTCAAAAGAATGTGTCTTTCAATTGAAAATATTTTTGATTTTCACCCGATCAGACATTTCTTGATTCATTTAACACATTTATCGATCAATTTCTAATCCAATAAATCAGTTTATCATAATTTTAATGATCATTTAATTTTGGGGCCAATTTATAGTCGATTGCAATTATTAGGTACTTAATCACCGGCCATCCATAATAGTTATTCTGACCACTTTTCAAATGTTGAATCGATCCAGGTCAAGTTCAATCAATTGTAACAATTAATTCAATTATATGTAAGCATGGTATTCTCAAGGTATTCATGTTACTACTTAATGATAATTATTCTTGTTAAATGTACCAGTAGGCATGCCCTCTGTTGAATTCTTGGCAGACTAACCTTGTACCTTGATGCATAAAATGATTTGCATAAATTATCTGGATGTTTTATTTTACAATTGAACAAATAAGAGTTGAATACCTTGGTAATTGCAGTCATCATAATCGATGTCTGATTCAAATATTGAATAATAAACTGATAATTATTTTCAAGTTCTCGAAAATGAAAAGAAAAACAAATGAAAACATTTATTATTTTATTTTCAATTCAGTGTTAATTAGTTTATCGAATCAAATATTAATAAAATTCTGTTTGAACTCAAATAAACAGTCGTTATGTTTATGTGTGTCAAAAGAAAAATAAACTAAACTAGGTAATAGAGCTATTATTCGAATTTCAAACTCATCAACAAATACTATAATAATAAACAGAATTAAGGGAATTGGTTCAGATTATTTATTGAATTTGGCTTGTTGATTGTGATTATTCGAATGTTGTTCTGAAAATTCACCTGTTGCAACCAGAATACCTGTTGAAATTTCTGCATTGTAGTCACGAACTTCACCAAGAGGTGGCGCCGTCAGACAGGCAACAACTTTGCGAGCCTACAGTAAATACAGTTTTTAAACTTTATTTCTTACAGTTTGTGAATCTCACCTTAGATTTCAAGAACCTATTCATTAGAGACAATTTGAAGACAGGTCTTACGTATTAAGTGATTTAACGCAACAATAATTTCATTCAATTTTTTCCATTGAATATTGAATTGAATTTTATTTCTTTTTGTGTGAATTAAATGCAAAACTTGTGACAGATTTCCACTGAAAACAATCGATATTTAACTGATGATAGCCTTCAAAGTCAATTAAATTGCATTCAATTTACTCATAATTATAGACATTTTTGACACTTAAATAAATAATTGATTTTGTTTGAGGAAAAATCATGAAATTTTAATTACAAGTCTACTGATCAAAGATTATTGTGCATCAAATTGCTTGATCATTTGAAAGTTGGTTTTCACTCATAGATCACAAGCTATTCATACAAATAGTGAGCGAATAATAATAATAATTAAACCAAAACTAAAAGAGAAGGCATTGTCCCAAATGCGGGCGTTTTCAACATTTAACCGAAATTGAGGTCAAAGAATACCCAAATAAATAATTAATTTATAGATGCGATGCAGTAAACCCTGTGCTGTGCCATAATTGTCACACTTGTGGCGCAAAAATGCTGGTCTCAGTTAAAAAGCAGTCTTTAAAAACAAATTTTGTTTAATTAACAAAAATATTGTATAAAAGGCTTTTCATAAAACAAATAATTATTTTTCGATAATCAAGTCATTGGACTAAAAATAAGCATTTTGAGCAATAAATTACATAATTTTTTAAACTATCACAATTAAAATCAATGGCTTCGATCCAGATATTGCATAAACCATTTATAACCGTTTTTCGATTCTCAGCCCATTATTACTTTTTTTTTTCAAAGATTATTTTTCTTTTCAAAAAAAAAATAAAATACTTTAAGATTTAGTTTTCAACACAAAAAAAACTCCACTATTATTATGACTGCAAAAAGAGTCTCTCAATAACTGATTTGATTGTTTTGGCCTAAAGTCAAATGCATTTATTTTTTTTTATTATTGTGTGTTGTTTATGATCGCCAAAAACTACCGGTCCTTTTGATTCCCGCACCGGACCAGTGCTACTCAAAACAATGAACTCTATTATTATTTAAATATTATCTCAATTACTATTCACAGTGGATATTATGAGCCGAAAGAAATACAGTTTCACTAATAATTAGGTTAGGAATTGAATAACAAAAATTATAGACAACTATCTCTTATTCTGTGCTTTGAATAAATAGCGATAAGGAAGGAAGGAATGAAAGGAAGTCTTCATATTTCTAGCTTTATTTCACCGAACTTTCTATTCATTGGTAACTTTCAGTTTTGATTTATCCGAAGAGAAATCAGTTTTTGGTTTAAAAATCTATTTTTGAATTGAGTTTCAGTTTATTTGTAAAATGAGTTTCTATTGACTTTTCAGCGATGAAAACATTGAGTGAAATATTTGACTCAATTGTGAAAAAGTCTAGTTTTGCCCCAAAAATATGTTAATCTCTTCTCAATTATAGACTTTTTCGGAATAATTAGACTAATATCGAGTAAAATCTATTTTAGACCAGAATTCGTGATAACGACATAACTTTCACCTGAACTTTGACTTCAAATCTCTAAATACCATTTAAGTTGACTCAGTTCTGAGCAGAAGGAGACTACACCTCCACCACTGTGACAGACAATGTCTGAGCCATTATGGCCTACGCACAGAAGGCTATTGTCTGCAACGTTGTGTGATTTCAAACACGTGTGTCTTTCCTAGAAATGTTAAGACACCTGTTCGCACAGGTTTGGCAACTTTGCTGTCGTTTTCACTGACAATTGTCTTCAATTGTTTACAACTTGTTTTTGAGACCACTTTCTTCATCTCTCATATTGTCGTCGACTTTCGAGAACTGATATTCATCTTACTGTCTCTTCCAGGGATGGGCACATAATAATCTTTTCTGGATAAAACTAGAAATAATAGATTGATAAAGGTGAAATTCCAAGAAAACTAGCTTATGGATCATAATAAAACCTAGATTAGCACGAAGTCACTAGGTCATAGTCTGGTTGAATTCTTGAGCCAAAGATTTAGAAATGTTTGCCTCCATCTGCACATCTCTGGTCTATTTGTATTCAAAAAGAAAGTCAAATGCCATGACTTCGGACTTAATTTACTGTGAAATGTATGCAAAATATGAGATAATATGACACAAAATGAATAGAAAGGATAACTGAGTGAAACTCTTCCTGAGTTTTATCGCATATTTTTTGCGCTCAAAACGCGATTAAATCTAATATACCGTAAAATAAACGCAAAATTATTATTATTTCTGAAGTAATGACGACTGAAATTCACGACAATATTAACATAAATTGAATTTTCAACCAAATTATAGACTAATTTGAAAATAATATTCAAATTAACCGAAAAGCAAATAAAACTCACAATTATTTCGCTTTTATTTGAGAAATAGTAGTAATAAAACGAAACTAAGAAATAAAAATCAATTTATTTTCTTCACTCAATTCTGTGCTCTTTTTTTTTATTCTGATCTCTTGTTTGGCTAAAAATAAATCTCTTCTTCATAATCACGACTCGCAATAAAATAATTAAATTGAAAAAATGTTCAATTTTCTAGGTGATTAATATACTGGTCATCTAGCAAACAACAAGCAAAATAATTTCAATGATTTATTAGGGGAGAGATTTTTTACTCAATGGGAAAATATGTGAAATAATTTTCAATATCATTATTTTCCACAATTGTTTTCATTGTTATTTATATTTAAATCTCGTCAGTCATGAGCTCTAATTAAGGCCACAAAATTGAAATCTTATTTATTACTTGAGAGCCATAGACTTGTGCTGTTCTCTGAGAAAACAATTACCGGAATCAGAAATATTCAAATTTAAATCCCTTTTTATTTATGTTTTTCTCTCTAAATCTCTCCGAAACCCTAAAATAGACTTCAATTGAATGGCATTAAGAAGTCATCCGAAGAAATATCAAGAGTGGAGTCATATCTTGTGCTTTTGAATGACTCACGACTTGCATCTGAGCCAAAACAATCTCTGGCTGTGCTCTTATGATAAGCTCTTTATTCCCAACTCTATTAAGTCTAATAATATGGAAGAAAATAATAAAAAATTTCATTTCTAAAGAATATTTTGTTTGCTCAGAAAAATCATTCGACTGCTAACTATAGGGTTTGAATCAGGTAACTTTTTGTCGATTAAATTGTTAGTCTCACTCACTGTTGAACATCTGTCAGTCCTTCGACTCAATCCATTGCTTTTGATTTTGAATTTGATATTTCGTTTCCAAACTTATCATTTATACCGTTATTATGTAATTTGTATTTTCATTGACTCCAAAGTCAAACCTCACGTTCACATACATTACCATTAATTTTCTATTGACATAACTAGTATACCACTCATGGGTGGGCAAGAATTTTGACCCTTGTTAAATGTAAAGTTTAATTTGCTCTAACCTTTGACTCAATTCCTAAGCAAAAGGCTTCAATTCAGCGAAATAACAGTCAAATACCAGATTTCAGCCTGGGCATTCTTTGCTTTGCCGAACCCTCTACCCTTTGCTATGTGCGCAACAGTTGTTTCTTTCCCATCACTGTTTGAAACTCATTTTGAATACCATAATGATGTGATTTTTACGCGCCGACAGTTTTGCATAACCTTCCCATCCATCAGGTGGTCCTAAATGGAGCGCAACTATAGATAGCACAGCACATCCCTGAGTTAGTGAAAAGTTTCATAATTCCTTTTGCTTTAATGTTTTTGTTATTTTTATGCGAATGTCTCTCAATATTCAGATGAAATGATATATCCTTTTCTCAAAAATTTTGTTTTCTTTTCAAAAGTATATATATTTCTGTCTTTAGTTTAAAAAATGTTTTTTGTATTTATTTCTGTGAAATATATTTCAAGGTTTTAATCATTGGTTGAAAGGTTGGGAAAAGCTCTTCATTACTATACAAATGATTTTCAGTCTTATCGGAGAATAGTTTTCAAAGTCTTGTATCAAAAAACATAAATATTTTTTCTTATTTTCATTCCATTAAAACTCATTTTTTACTTCAGAAATAAAGTAGTCTTTGACTCAGATTTTTGAAAGGTTAGACACTTTTTATCTTATCTTTCTCTAAAAGTATGTCCTCTTATGAGAAAACTTATGAATTCCCGAATAAATTTCAAATAATGTTTTGTAAGTTTTCTCATTAATCATAAGTTTTTGTATTCAATTCGTAAAAAATTTGTTTTAAAATTCAAATTAAAATCAATTGAATGCCTGTTATTTCAAATAGAGTTAAGTAAAGATCACATCAATATCTTTCACTTCAATAGATGATAGGCACAGAATAAGTGAGTCTTCATATAAGACTGGAAATCCTATTGTTTTATCTATGAAACAAAACTTATTCGGAACAAAAATTGAATTAATTAATAATTATTCTGATAATTTTAATGAGCATTTTAGTGAAAAACTTATCCCAAAAATAAATTGAATGAAAAAACATTTGGCTTTGAAAAAGAAGTTTTGACCAAAAAAGAGTGTTAACTCACTTAGAAAATAATATCCCACTATAGAAATGAACACTAAAATTCATTAAACGACTTCAAATATCACCCGAATCACTATCAACTATCAAACTTTAAATTGCATTATAGAAGTCGACCTCAAAAAATAATATTAATATTAAATTAGTCTTATTTTAGAAATGAAATAATAATAATAATAATTAATATAAGAATTCTTGTGTCGAATATAATACTTTTTTTCAGTCCATTTGTAAGCATATTATCAAAAATACATAAAACATTAGATTTGGTGAAAAAAGTTTCGCAAAATTGGGATTAAATCTCATTTTTGGATAAATTATTTTCAATATATTTGAACAAATGGTTCGACTTTTAGCTCATTATATCTGTTATGAAAATAAAGTCTTAACTAATTTTCTACTAAATCGGTTTAAATTGTTTGATTGATATCTCAACTAGGCTTAAAATCGGAAGCATTAACCTTGAGAATTGATCCAGGATCTAATTAAATTGATACTGAATTTTCCTAACTTATAAAATCTATTGATCTCGTTAATTTGAAATTGAAGCATGCAAATTCGAAATTTCAGTTTAACAACTTGTAAAATCTATGATTGGATCGAATTAAAATACTCATTTATTCTACCGTGGAGCCTGGTCATCCTTAGAACCTATCTAATGAGTAAATAATCAAGGTAATTGTTTGGCGAAATGTTTTTGATGCAATTAGTCTTTAATTATCTGATATTACTGTCGATTATAAGCGAATATTTTGATGAAAAAATAATTACCAGACTTTCTGTTGAATTTCATTTATATTGACTTTTCTCGTGTTTAACAGTAATTAGGAATTTAATTATTATTATGTTATTTAAAAATATAAAAACTTGTCTCCAATTTGTTCACTAAAATCTTTTCACTCAGAATGAAGTCAATAGTCTTGAAAAGAGTTCATTTCTACTGATTTTTGAATGCTTTCGATGAAAGACAAGTTAAACAAAATAAGAATTAAAGCAAAGATTATCCGATTTTTGAAAGATTTTCACATATTTTTAATTCAGAGAGAGAGAGTGAGAGAGAGAGAGAGAGAGAGAGAGAGAGAGAGAGAGAGAGAGAGATTTGGTAATCACTTCCTATTTTGCGCGAAAATAAATTGGTTTTACACCAAAAACTTCTCAAATATCAGGAATTCGTTGAAATATTTCTGCAAAACCAGTAACTCATTTTTTATGTCTCTATCTCTCCCTCTCTCCCACTGCTCTTCATTTCGCCAGAAAACAGTTCAGTAAAACATGAAAATTAATTGATTTCTAATATCTGATGTCTGTCCAAAATGTTAGAGACGAGCACTGAGTGCACCCGAAAGAAGTCTTTTCTCACAGATTTCTGGTATTATTTCATTAATTTCTGTCCTCTGACTGAGTATTGAAGTGAGAAAAACAAAAAATCAAAATTAAATTAATGAAGACTTGAATTCATTAATCGGAATGACATTTGGTGTCTGTTTTATAGCACAGAATTTGATTACTTTCTTATAATCAGTGAAAAGTATTTGGATTTATTTGATTAGTTTCGGTGCAAAAACACATCAATTAATGAAAAATTGCGTTGAAATGAAATGAGTCTACGATTTGAAACCAATCATTAAATTTCATTGAATCTATTAATCTATTTTTATGAAGACGTCAGTCGAGAGAAAGTCTGAATTTTTGAAATACTTTTCAGTAATTAATTGCTTTTTTATGCCAAAAATACAAATTCATATCTCAAGTGCGATTCGAATGATCAAGGTTTAATTTTCAGACGTAATCACTTTAAATTTCAAAAATTCTAGCCAGATGATCTAGGTCTTGGTGTTATTGTCTCGAACTTTCTTTTGATTCATCATATTTTCATTGAAATATTTTCTAAGTATTGAGAACTGACTCTACCTTAGCCTTGAAAATCATCCATTAATTTGTAAACTTAACCCTATGTTCACCCCTGGAATAGTTGAGCCATAATTTGAAATTCTAGTATTATTTGCAAATATAATAATCACGTGATTTATGATTACCACTAAAAATAATTATAATTTTATGAGAAAACTGTCTGCAAAACGCAATCTTTGACTCGAATACAATTCAAATATTTTCAGCAAAATATGACATTTTTACCTTCAAGTAAGAAATGCATTGAATATTACCGAATAAGAAGTTGCTATTCAATTGCTCTTCAGTTTATGGCATCCCTTCAACACCTGAGCTAATCGTTGGAAATATATTTTTTAAGAGTTTATTCTTTTATACATTTTTATCGCTCAGAACCGGGAATAACATATTTTTCGCTACAAAATCTTTGCGCAGTATGTCCTCCAAGTCCTGTATTGTATGAGTCATATATATGTGCATTTTTATGATTGACTGAATGCAAACCGTGTGAACCCTCTCCTCATATCTGTTCGGTATATCGCAATAGCGATGGGGTTTAAAAAGCCAGGGATTAGGAGTTTGGCGATAAGAGATTGCATACAAATAAAGACCTTTTTTTTATAAGTCATATAATAATAGTTTATTATTCAGGTATTAAACGACAGGGGAGTGTATGACTCTTCGCACAGATATGAAAATATGTGAGGATTCAGTTAATTCCGTTTTATAATTGACTTTAATCGCTGGTGTATTAGTGCCTGGAGTTCAAAAAACCACCACATTTAGTAAATTGTATGCAATTAGTTTTTGTTTTCGCTAGTTTATTCTGTGCATTTTTTTGTTTGCACAGATATTTATTGTTGAAATCCAGTGTAAACTGAAACAAATTTTTGGTTCAACTCAGAAATCGATGCGAAAAATAATTATTTCATTCATTTTTCATTCAAAATAATTATAATTTTCAAAACACTAGATATTATCCGCTGATTAGACAACTGTTCAATTAAATTGCATGTATATATCCTCTCCTTCCCGGAGCACTTGATTTTCGCAATGCTTAGCCACAACTGTACGCCCAGTCAGAGCTCTGCACAATACAAATGATAAAAAAGACCGAAGGATTGGTTATTATAATACGAGTGTTTTGTGTTGTAAAATGAGATCGGAGTTCAGTCAAAAGTTTTCTTAAGTTTATTAGATGTCTACCAGTCCTTAGGTTTTAGGTGTAAGTATTCGTGGAACAGTGAGAAGGGCTTAAGGAAAAGGGACTACTCTTTCAGGGAGAGTATATTTTTCGGGAACCGTTGGGAGAGAGGGAGACAGAGAGAGAGAGAGAGAGAGAGAGAGAGAGAGAGAGAGAGAGAGAGAGCACAGGTCTCAGGTTTGCGAACAGTTGTGAGCTTAGGTCTGACACACAGTCGCACACATACAGAGAGGTCTCATATGCATGGAAATGTGTGGGTCGTCCCAGTGTTTGGTGCAGAGATAGCGCTCACACACAACAAGTTCAGTGTATAAGACGGTTGTGCTGGGCTTCAGTTGAGTGCCACCACTAATGTCTTTGAAGTTTTCTCTCTACTGATTCCCAAAACAAAACTCTGAGCGAAAAGAGAGAAAAAATAAGTCTTTGGTATAAAACAAGTTGTGTTTAACTCATACTATTGGCACAACTTTTTTGCTAATAAAAGGCTTTTCATTAGACTTTACTTCTCTGACTCTAAAAGTGTTTATTTTTGTTTCTCTCGGATGAGAATAACATTTAAATACAAGCGATTCGTTGTGAAGTTTATCCACCTTTTGGGGGATAAATATTATTATTATTTGATATTTTGATTCTGTGCTCGTATTGACTGATAGTATCTCATATCAAAAGTGAACTGAACTCCTTTATTGCAAAAAAAACTACTGTTTATTCACAAATGTTTTAATTATTGACTGAATTACTGTCGGCTCATAAGAGAGAGAAAGTAATAATGGGTGCGAATAACGGGAAGCAAAGTCGACACAATTCAAAGTCAAAATCACTTCTTCGACTGTCGACATCACTGAACAGATCTCACGGTTATGCGTCTTCTAACCGGCTGTCCGCTAATAACAATTACAATAATCGGACGCAAGACTTAGATATTTATTTTATCCATCAAATCGCCAAAAGTCTTAGAGTAAGTCATTTGATATGATTTTGAATTTTATTCCTGAAAAACATTTCGCTTTTCAAACAAATCCTATTCTTTTTAATAGTTTTGCTGTGAATTTCATGAACTGATTGTATGTTTGTTTGAAAACTTCTCATATTTTTTATGCTTTGGTTTCAGTTTTCAATCAGTTTTTGTTTGAAAATCGTTAAAATCTTTGGTTGAAAATTTTTTTATTTTAATTATAATTTTTTTGCTAGGATTTCATCGTTTAGTTTGAAAGTTAATTATTATTTCTTCAATTCATTCGTTAGTATTATTGTTTGAAAAAACTTTTTATTTCACATTTCATTCAAAACATAAGTAAAAAAACATTTTTATTTATTTAACGCAAAAGAATTGAATAAATAGTTAAATGAGTTTAGAGTTAATGGTTTAGTATTACAAGAGTTTAATGAATTCTTGAAAGTTTCAAATTTTCAATTCAAATGTGTATACAATTATGTCAACAGTTGTGCAGAAAAGGGTCTGTCATAAGAGAAAAAGTCATTGAATTCTGGAATTCCGTGTTTTTGGGTATAAAATCACTCTTACCTCTCATGTAATGATCGTTAAGTGATAGCATTGAAAAGCATTTTTCAAACTCTTATACAACGAAATTGCAATTCAAACATATTTTAGACTTTCGCCTCACTCTCGCACCGAATTGAGGGCCTCTCCCTTGAAGCCCCCCATCCCTTAATGATTACCTTCTATAATATATATCCTCTATTCTGAGGGTAAGACCGAAAGAAAGTCTTTTGAAAGACAGCGAAAAGTAAAATATCTAAAAATCTTATCTAAAGAAATGTTTAATAATTTTTTATTCAAACTCTTATCTAAAGTTTTTTTTGTATGAATACTATTAAGGATTTGAAACATTGCTCTTTTGAATTGCAAAACATAATAATCATTAGACAATTCGCTCGATTATATAAACTATTCAGTTTTGATAGTATCCTTTGCCTAAAAAACTACACCTATTCTAGCAATTCATTGCCAGTCCTTTATTTTTTTTATCATAGATTCCCGCTTTAAGTCGAAAATATAAAACCAATTCATAATAGCATTTGAAATGTTATTTATTCATGCATTTTGACTAAAATCTTGTTCCTTTTGATGAGTACAAAAGTAATGAACCCTTTATTATATCGATAGTACAAAAGTAATATTTATTGTTTGAAAACTTTGCGTATTTTCATCGCCCGAACCCTTTCCAAGACTGAAAATGAGTGACAATTTTCAGACTATGATTACAATATATTTTTAGATTTATTTTTATTTCTTATTCTTTAAGACTGTACTCGAGTTCAGAGCAAATCATAGATATTTTTGTGAAGCGTTTCAGTACTTATTATAATACTTGTGATATATTTGTTGTATGACTTAATCCGAACCATTTTATGACGTAAATCGAGTTAATCTTTCCTTCAATTTGAAGACCGAATGTTTCAAACAGTTTATCCATATTTGTGTTGAAAATATGAGTTTCTATTCAGTCATAGATTTCGTGTAAACTGATTGTTATTTATGGAAATTTACTTATCGGGAGTGAAAAATGGGTTAAATTCGTTGAAATGATCTTTCAATCATTTGAATTAATGGTTATATTTATAAATAAATGATAAATTTTCTTATCATTCAATTCATTGATCAAAATATGGGTAAATTTATTGAATTGTGAAAAATACAATACACGTCAGGAAACGGCACTTATTCTGTGTTTAATATCTATCGATATTCAAAATCTAAACATTTTTGTAGACTTTGAATAAGAAATTCATATTTCAATGTCTATGAAATCCATTTACACGAAAAATATTACAAATTGAAAAGAAATTCGACATTTTCTTCGGAAAACTACAAAATTACCTTTGAATCCAAAAATACAGATGTTTTACGGCATTGTATTTGTAGGCTATTTGACTCTGACCTCTATTTTTCCAGGGCTTAGATACTGTGCCGAATGCTATGGATGTGCCATAAATTTGAGAAAAATAGTCCATTTGTTTCGTGAAACCAACAAATTTTATCTTTTTATTTCAAATTTCAGTTTGAAAACCACTTTTGAAATAATTGGTTTCCTCTCCTCTCAGACACTAATAATATAGAAATCGTTTGCAATAAAAACAGAGAGAGAGAGAGAGAGAGAGAGAGAGAGAGAGAGAGAGAGAGAGAGACGGGTTTGTTATGGATTATATTCGGGACCTTTTAAAGACTTAGCTAACAAACAGTTTGTTTTTAACCCAAAGTGTTGTTTCGGTTTTGCGTTTATCACGAATTTGTATTTTAGATCACAAACGAAATGGGATTTTATTTTTATTTTAAACCTCTATTTTGTTGATCAATGGTTGCGATAATCAGTCGGGTATTGTATACTAATAAAGATCTTTACGGCTCTAATAGTGTCTAAAATAACACTATCTTTACATTAATTGTGTGAATAAAAGTGTTATCTCTACTTAAACTCGATTTTTATGCTTTTAAAGGTAGACACGGGTAGTGTTTGGACTGAAAATAATCCTACTTTTCCCTCGTTTATTGTTTTTCAGTCATAAATATCTTTTGTAAAATTATTTTGAAATTATCTATAAATTCAATAAATTATATCAAATTCTAATCAAACCCCTAATTAGTGCTCTTTTTAATTGCTAGAGATATGGGAATCAATAATAATTGCTAACAATCTTTGGATCTGAATTGATCTAGTTCAAACCTGAAAATTCCAAATAATATTCTATTAATTAGTGGGTTTTTTGTCAAAGTATTTCAAACTGGAAACTATTGGTTTCGACCTAACCATCAGATAATAGCTACGATGGCATAAACCTCTCAGACATCGGTCTAAAGACCTGAATAATCTCTTTGAAGACATTAGTAGTGTCCTTGAAGTGGGATTGAGTTCTTTTTCTTGAGCCAAACGAAAATTACCAGTTAGAAAAATATTATTCATTTTAATCCAGTGTCAAATTCGCCAAAATTTATGGGACAACCGTTCGGTCTCTCTCTTTCATTAAATCATTTCAATTATAATTCACTACAAAAATAGTCTTCATTTTCAGACTCTAATTGACTGGACTTTCGGTTTATTTAACGCAACTTTTCGGAGGCAGTGCTCAACACTGACTTATAGACAGCTAATTATAATTTATAGTTTAGGACCTACTCTCCAAAAAACGGATTCCTTTCTCTCACTTTCGTAGGCTTTTATAGCTTCAGGCCATGAATTGTATGACGAGAAACATAAATAGTATTATGTGTGAGGTTTAGGCAAAAAATATAACTGATGGGCCTTTCCATCACTGATGACATTTTGATTTCACTTCTAGCACAGGACAACCTCTTTAGGCAATGAGATTGTCTTTGGGTTTCTTATTTTTCTCCTCAATATGACTGTTGTCTCATATTTCTAACATTTTTGAGACGAAAAAAATTCAAATCCGATTCCAAAACATTTGAATCATTGGTTTCTAGTTTTCGGGCACAGACTTAAGGGACAACATTTTGCCACAAGTGAAATGTGTGTTACCCTTCTTGTTAAGGGTATTCTCCTTCAAGGACTCACTCAACTAATGACTTTTGATTTTGAATTATGATAAGAGAAATAAAAATTTGATATAAGGGTTACTTAAAACTAAAAAAGAGTTGTTTGAACTCAAAGTTTTCAATTGTATATCAAATTCTGTGCGCTTTCTCTTTGAATGTCTCTTCATTTCACTCACTCTTTCTTCTCATTGTTTTTGAAAAATTCTTCAAAATATAACTCGGGTTCAAATTTCATTTGTTTCAGTCGAGAGAGAGAGAGAGAGAGAGAGAGAGAGAGAGAGAGAGAGAGAGAGAGAGAGTGTTGTGGTGAAGAGTATAAGAAACGTAATTTTCTAAAATTGTTTCTACAATTAAATAATGAAATAATAGTTTTTATTTTTAGATTCTTATCTAAACATTATTTCAATTATTTTTCTCTTTATTGAAGTAAAAAGCTTTTCATTAATCAACGAAAGAGTCATTTCGACAGAACTTTGTTTTATTGAATTTCATTTAATAAATGAGTTTAATTGAAAAATAATGAAATTTACGCTCAAAATACCTGATCTGAAGCCAAAAGTCTGTGAAACACTCCACATAATAAACAACTCTTCCATACCCGAGCTCTAATCTTAATTGTTATCTAATTCTGAGTGTATTTAATGGGATACACACCTCTGGATATTAAATCAGTTTTTTCTTTGTTTAGTTAACTTTGAAAATTCAAATCCATTTTATTTGAAAACTTATAAAACAATGATTTTTTGGTTT
>JAQFXL010000553.1:0-19381 GCA_034693445.1 Edwardzetes edwardsi
AGCTCTTCTACTTTAGGGAAGTTCAGAAAAAGATAAAAAGGCAGAATTTTAACAAGAATCATAGGGTCTATCATAGAGAGCATAAAATAGTGTAAAATAACTCTGTGTTTGCTGTATACTCGACAGATACGATCAAACATCAAATGATTTTTCTTATATAAGATGAGTTTGAAAATAATTGATAAATAAATCAAATTGAATTCAATCAAAAAGAAGTATACTTTCAAATTGACAATGTAATTTTAATTTATAAACTTGGTTATTTTTTATTTGAAGAGGTTTTACTAATCGATGGAGACTATTATTATGACAATTTCGATGAAAATAAATTGAGGCATTTAAAATCAATTTAAGCAGAATGTTCATTAGCTACAGCAGAAGCTTGAACAATTTGCAGAACTTGATCATCCCTAGTTTCACTGTTATAATTAAGCTAGCTCATTGTGCAGAATCTAAATGAAAAGTCATATATTGAATCAATTTTAACTAATTGACACTTTATTAGAGAAAATCATGATTTGCGTTATCTTAATACCAATTTAAAGGGCAAAGCAATCAATTTGTCTGTCTTTTAGTAACAATCGCATCAGTTGTTCGATAAATTATTAAATCGATTTCAATATCAACAATATTCTGAGTAAAACAATGACCAAACTTATTGAATATGTTTTTAATTGACTCGAAAATATAAAAACCATTTCATAATAGATTTGATTTTAAATAAAAGTCCGATAATTAATCATTTAATGATATAATTTAAATGATTGACAGTATTCTCATCAATGGTTAACAAAAAGTTCGTTTTGTTTGAAAAGTGGGACAATTGTCTTATGAGTAAAAAAACATTTTATCCGTTATCTCAGAATTATTTTATTAGCACTCAATTTATTGCTAATATTTTATGCAATGAATAAGAGATAAAAATTAAATAATGAATATTTACAATAAAATCAATCAAGCACATTAATACGGATTGCACAGGTCTTCAGGAAAATGATAGGTTTCCAAGACAATAAATCAGAAATCGAGTACAATATTGGCGTTTATTTAGATTATATTAATTGAGGTCCTTTTAATTATGTTAAGAGTTTTATCCAATTCTTCGGTTATTCTTCGCAAAAGTTTTAAGACTTGTGTTAACAATGTTTTTTGAAATCGCAAACAATGATATGAGTTGAGCTTGGGCTATTAATGCACATCTTTAATTGAACTAGTTCATAGTTCATACATAAACTTTTATTTTAGGTCTTCAAGAAAGAGCTAAGATTTGTGACATTTATATATAAAGAATCGAGGCAAAAATAACCTTTTGAGCCCTCATATCCAAACTTAAATATATAACCACTTTTATGAACAAAATGGCCGCTGAAACTAGTTTTACACTGGATTCAAGACAATTCCAGCATTATCAAGCTAAACAATCAATTCAACCGAAACTTGATTTTAGCTCGAAAATGGCCACTTCGGTCACATAAGCGTTTGCTAGTTTATTCCACTTTAACCCTAAACCATAAAATTTTTGCCAAAAATCAGCCATTTTGTATTAAATTTATCCATAAATATACCCCTTGAGGTGATGTACCAAGAGGCCCTACCTATTATATAGGCTTTTTGTTTTTGGTTCTATTGATTTTCTACAATTAAGTTCAAATATTAAAAGTGATTTATAATTAAGTCGAATCTATGCAATCTACCAAATTGAACTTGGTTCTGGTACCACCAATGATTAGGTTTAAAAATTGATTCGATTAAACCGTGAAATTATGATAAGTTAGTGAACAAAACATTTTTGATTTGAGTTTATATGTCATTGAAAGTGTCAGTGTTTGACAGAAGCTGTTATATTGCACTCAGTTATACTCACGTTCCCAATGGGATGTCTCACGGATGGGCTGAAAGACAGCCACATATCGACACACATGACATGAGAGCCTCGAATCATACTTTCGATTCGAGTTTTTAGTTGAATATAAATGAGAAACGAAGGCTTCAAACGAATCAAATGATTTCAATTGTTATGGATTTTTGTCTCATTTGAATTCATTTGAATTATTTGCTGACCTATTAAATAGTCGAAGGAAAAGAAGACGACCACAAGAAGAGGAACAGTATTACATCCAAACCATTCCAAACTATTCTTTGATTTTTACTCCAATAATGTTAACATATTTTCAATGACTTACTGTTCGTTAAAATTTGATTTAAAAAAGAGGTCAAACATAATGACAAAAGAGTATAATTTATTGAAAATTAAATAATATTCACAGAAAAGAGTTTCACCCAGCAATGATTTTATTCCGATTTATTCGAATAACAAATTTAAATCATTGATAGAATTAAATGCCTCACAATTTCATCCAATTGTTATTTACATTAAAACGAGGTCTGAATTGTAAATTTTGATATCATTGTGAAATAGATCTTCGAGAAAGATTCAATTTACAGAAGCTCTCTCTCTCTCTCTCTCTCTCTCTCTCTCTCTCTCTCTCTCTCTCTTTGTTTTGTTTGCAGTTCCAGATTGTATTGCTTAGACTCTAAACTTTAGACATTTAATAAAAATGGTTTTTCATTCGAGTCTTGGAAATTCATTTATTCAGAAAAGACGATCCATTATTCAACTGTTATAAAATCAATGATCCGAAACATTTAAACTTTCTCTCAATGCAAAAGTTAATAAAATTTATTTACAAATTTTCCTTAATTTTTCGGCTAATAGAGCGAAACATTGAAAGGAAAATAATTCATCTTTCAAACAATAAAACTGAATGTTTTACTCAAATGTAAGACAATATATCCCATTTGCCGATCCCTCCCTCCCTCTGTTTCATTCAAACTTTTACTTTTCTTTAATGTTTAAAATTATTATTAGACCGAAAACAACACTTGTCTTCAATTACTTTCAATTCTTTCGACAAAACATTAATAATGTTATAAATTATACATCAAATGGTTATCGAGTCGACAATTAATCACTCATTTCTTAAGATTGAACACAAGATATGAAGAAGTGTTAAACTTTGTGTGAATTATAGTCTCATTGGAATTTGCACTCATTTTAACTAATTATAAGAACACATTTGTGTAAAATTAGTATCGAATTACATAAGAATTAATGAATTGAAGCCAAATCTGGGGTCGTATGTTTCACCAACGATGGTAAGGCCGTCGGTTCCATTGAGAAGTCATTTGTAAGGCATAAAGAAACTATGAACTCATATCATATATCATTTCTTAGAAGTAATCTATCGATGACTTTGAGCCGCATTTCTTCGTTCGCCAAACGATTGAATATTTCTTAAATTTTGAAGCTTTTGTGATGTTTTACTTCTCTGATTGTAAATTAATTGTAGAATTGGTTTGAGTTTTCATTTCTATTCATAACTTGATTTTTAATGCGATATAAAAATTTGATTTTTGAATTGAATACAATTAAATTGGATTCAAAATCTAATTATTTAATGCAATTTATTTGTATTGCGTGTAAAAGCAATTATTTTTCTGTTTATTACTTAATATTTGTATTTCAATAAAAACCCGAAAAGAAAAACAAAACCGAAAAACAATTGACTTTAGTTTAATGAGATATCTTTCAAAATGAAAAAATGAATTTAATTTGTAAAAAGACATTCGCATTGATATTCAAATTTCTATTTAATAGCTAAAGTTTAATGAAAATTCTGATCGTTAATTGAATCTAGTAAAACATATTTCACGATATCTTCTGTTTATTCCAATTGAAGTCAAAACTGCTTATAGAAAAATTTGAAATCCAAGTGTTTTTATTTGAAATTTTCTTAAAAAACTAAGAAAAGCTCAAGAAATGGTTGCATACCATAAGAATTGTTATTTGTTTGCATTCATATCAGTTTGAAATTCGTTACACACAGTGTTCAGCAAAAGATAAAAAATGTTTACAATGAATAAAAAGCAAATTATTTTTAGTTGAAATGAATGGTAAAGTGAGGCAAAGGAAGTCACGTTAAAAGTTTAAGTAATTTTCGTCACTCTTTGGTCTTTTCTGACTATGGTTTGGCTCTCAATGGGCAGTAATGTTACATATTTGCCGTTCCATTCAACAGGTATTGTCTTCTTATCGCATTTCCTAACAAAGTTTGAGTCCACCCTTGAATGATATACTTATACATTCAAATATAGAATCTATGAGAAGATACGCCCAAAACAATTAAACTCTTGTGACATAACAACTAAGAAGTAATAAATAGTCTGAACTGATATAGACCTCAAAGGAAGCAAAGGATAACACGTATTGTTTTAATTCAAGGGAAGTGAGACATCAAAAGCAGTGCAAACGGTCTCAGAATAATGATATCGATTCAAACAATTAATCGTTTTGTGATAAACCTTGTGTTAAATTATTTGTTTTGTTGAATGTCTTTGCTGTGGCGCACTGGCCAGTCATGACTGGCCAACTATGACCAATCAACACAATCAACAGTCAGTTATGCGACGCTGAGCTCTATAGCCATCTAATAGTAATCATCATTCACTCAAGTCTTATACAATCGAAACATGTATTTCCTTTCTATTCTCTCTTCTCTTTCATTTGTTAAACTCGTCTCAAATAAAAAATATGTGAAATATATTCTTAGTTTATAAATAGACAAAATAATGGCCAATATTTATGTTATATAACATAAGATCTCACAAATGAGTTCTTTGAACTTCGGGCACAAAATGGTTTGATTCTAATGAAAGACATTATACTTTTTTTGATCTCAATTTTATTATTACATATTTGTGACAAAATTATAACTCATTTCATAAAAACAATTCACAAATAAAAATAATGAAAATAACATTTTCAAAAATAAGAGATCATCCATCAAATCTGATGATCGCAGACAAAGAATCGCAGACTATTTCTTTCACACGATAGTGAAAAAACACTACTTTTCAAGAAAAAATCGATATATCGCCATAATGCAATTTCAACTAGCTCAATTTACAACTGTTTTAAATAGTTTACTGAATGAATAAATGAACTTAATTTGAAAAGAGAATGAAAATTTTGCTCCACTCAAGAGGACCTTGGATAATGACGATTTGATTGAAGTTTTTAAAATATTTGGATATATTGTCGATTAAAATTTGATAACATTCTGGAATTTATTAGAGTAAAAAAGTTGAGGTTCTCATCAGTTTGCCGTACAATTGTCTATAGTTTTGTCAGAAAGACCTTGATAAAAGCAAAAAGCAAAGTAAAAAAGCAGAATTACCGAATGAATTTAAATTGAAATGATTATGAATTGACGAGTAATATCTCAATCCGGGAATTGTTAGATCAGTCTTACAGTGATTTAAAGTGAATTCAAAACATTAAAATTTATGAAAGTTTTCAATATCTCATGTTTTTGTTTTATTTATTCATAGAAATCATCAAATATTGAATTAATGCAAAGATTATCTAAATTTCGAAACTTTTTTCAATTATTTTTCTGTCATAAATGACAGGTTTTAGTGATCACTAGAATTGAATGTAAGTCTAATATTCGACTTTTTTCTCTTTATTTCCAAAAATCCCATACTTCAAAGATCCTATTAATCTGAAACATGCACTGAAAATAGTATCAAAATATTAATAAATTGAATCATAAATATTGATAGACATTATCCAACTTTAAACTGGTTTCTCAATATTGTAATAATAATTTGCTTTAAGAAATTGAAAATTGTTTTATACTTGAATTAAATGTATTTTTCTTTAGATATTTTCAAATGTCTTTTCGTTTTTGATTTATCGAATAAATGATTTTTTTGTTAAAAATTAATGTTTTTGAAATTAATGGAGTGTCAGAACAACTGATGTATTAGTTTTATAACTAAACAATCTGTTAATACAGATAAATGATACAAATCTATAGTAATGCTAATGGATTTGAGCCAATAATTACCAATTTTCTCATCCAAATCACAAATTGGATTCATTTTTATTTACTGTTCGGTAAATAGAATATTGTTTTTGAGAAAAATTAAAAATGTTTTATCTCTTCTCCAATTAGTTGTTAACTTATTTTGCTTACACTCACAACAAAGTGTTTTTACTCTAATTTAAAAGTCAAAGATTAGCAAAATATAAGCGAAAGAGAAAAAAATTATGAAAGATTAAAATTTATCAAATATATCATCCAATACTGACATCACTTACCGAGAAGAGTCATGAGTGCAAGCTATGAGTCAAAAACCATTTGAAATGATAGTCATATATACCGGAGCTGTAGTATCATTAAAATTATCATTTTGTTTGTGGACTATATTCTAAATTCTGTTTTCTTTCTACAAAGTAAGCAATCATTTAGAAAACGTGTACTTCTTGTGGTGGTCTTCGTCTTTGGGCATAAGGTTTCGGATTAGTTTCAGAAGAATGTGTAGCAAACGAGCGGAGATCCAAAGCTGTGTTCATCATGCTTGAGCCAACCCTCCAGAAGGTCACATAACTATCTTATGTCAGACCACTTCTCGTGAACTGAATGTATGGAAACTGAATTTTCGTTCAATATATTTGTCATAAGTTTGCAAACGTTTTATTCATTGATTCAATAATTTATTCCAAATCTTCAATCATTTCTCGGAATCAAAATGAAAAATGACATCAAATTCATTATTATTTAAAATTTTTGTTTCACTGAATTTAATCTTAACATCCCTTTCATGTGAATCAGAATCCGATATGATTTCAAATATCTCTTAATTTTCTCAAAATGCATTTGAAAGGATAAAGGATCAAATGCTTTCAGTGACCCATCGCCAGTCATTCGCCTTTTTATTTTTCTCCTTCAAAATTTTGATTAAATTTTGCAAAACTGCAGTTTTTAAAATCGGAAGAGGAATATATGTGTTTTGAGCAGAAGTTAATTGAGAAAATCGTGAATTCAAGCAAATTAATTGGTTTGCGAACAGTTTGAGAACAATATCTCATAAATAGTTTTCATTCAAAAAGGTTTTTCAATTAATAAGAATTTTATGCCAAAAGAGATCTCAATTCATATTTTCCATCAGAAAAATATCAAATCTTAAAACTGAATGATCGATGAAATCCTGATGAGAGTCCTGACTAAACTTGAATTTCAATAGTAGGCATTAATGTATTAAATGAGCAATGTTGTTTTCATAATATTCTAATTTAGTGATTCTCAAATTCATGGAATTCATTGAGTGCACAACTTTTGCTATTTTCTCAGTATTTTCTGTATTTATGATAAGTTATTAAAAATGCAATCCCTTTGAATGTCTTACATATATTTATGAGATAAAAACAATGAGAACTTACCGTTTGAGACAAGGCTTATACTCATAAGTATTCAACCAATTTGTTGTTTTTCTAATACTATTTTATATACGAACACAATATTATAGACAAGACTTCAACAAGAATTTAATGATTGCTTTCTATAGCTCTGCATAAATGTAATGATGAGAACCAAAAAAAGATTTGCAATTTATTTGTATTTTAATTAAGTGATTAAGGCTTAAGAGAATTAAATATTTTTGAGCATTTATTTGGAAATATATAAAGTTGTGCTGGACTTATGTCACAATTTTTTATTTCTCTTGGAATATATAAATAAATAACTGAAAGATATTTTTCACAGCAGGTTCTGAAGCGTGAGATCCGATCTTCCAGTTTCTGGCAAACGATCTGATTCTCGGTAAAGACTATCGGTTCGGGTTTTATGCAAATTTCAAATTTGAATGACATTAAGCTTACAAATGCAGAATAGGTTTAGTCTTTATTTGACTACAATTTTTAGTTTAGTTTTTAGTTCTCAAAAATAATAGAAACGATGAAAAGAAGAGATACCGTTAAAAACAGGCGAAGTGATTGTGTTCGACGATAAATACCTGGTCTAGACTTGACTTAAATATTTTGGAAAAATTCGGTTTCAAATACTAGTTTGTCGTCAAATTCATTATATTTAAAGAGAGTTCCAATGTTTTGATAGATTTTTTTTTGTTTCACTTTTTTTCTGCATTTTATCTAAAGTATAGACAAACGCTTTGGGCTTTTCGTCGCTTTTATCAGATCTGCAGTCAAACCAAATGACACACAATTCTTATCGGTTTACGATTTTCTTTGCAAAAATTGATACACAACTGAAGAAATTTTATATATTTATCTCGTTTTTTGAGTTCCAGAGTCTGAACTTTTACTCAGATTTCAATGATTTTTCCTCAAACAAAATGTTTGCAAATATTTTTGAAATCAGATCAAACTTTTTGTTTATTTCAGTCAAATTGGAATAAATTCTTGATTTATTGAATTTTGGTTTTGAAATATTTACTTTTTAACTGTATTTCTAAAATACTTTAAATTTGATCTTAAAAATGAGTCATTCCTCACAACTTTCTTCATTCATTGCAAAGTTTTGCAATTCTTTGCCATTCTTTACATTTTTATCGTTATTTTATTTTCAAATGAAGCTATTCTTTCGATCAAAATATCATAAAATTCTTAAAATTCAAAATTTTGTTTTTTTTTGTTGCTTTCAATTAATGACTTTAAATGTAAATGAATTTTGATTACCGGAAATAGAGATGCATTTGACGGAAACAAATAAAAGTTATAGATTTCGATTGGCAGCTAATTAACAATAATTTGCTATTTATATGATTATAATTATGATAATAAGTAATATTTTATATTATATTTTAGTCACTCATTTCTATTCGGAGTAAATTAGTTGGACTTCAATGAGAGCACCGATTGTTAGACAGTTGTCTAAATAGATTCGAAGAATAGATTGATTTAAGAGAATGTAGTGTTTGGTTGTGGTCTGTCGGGTGAATGAATTAGACGCTCCACCTCATCAACAAGAACTCTACCGAATGATGGACTCAACTCACCAGAGCGTGGGAATCAGGATTGCTTTAAATGCATTGATCAACAAATTGAACCTGTCTTACAATGTCTTAGCTCAACATTTTAGGTATTTTAATATAATAATAGAGCGAATAATATGAGACTATTTTTAAATCTTATATAAGTCGTCAAATCAATGAACAATGGATTCTATTATAGAAGAAATTAAAACAAAAACAAAAGCTCTTTAATATAATCACAATATTTGTATCATTTCTGTCATTAAAGAGATAAACAATTATTTAGCACTAATTTTATTTTAATCAAGCGATAGAGGCTTTTGAACATCTTTTCAATGACTTAAGTTTATCTTAAATGTCGTTTAATTTAGAAAAAGAGTCGTTAATTGTCTGACAATCGATTGTATCGATTGAATCATTAGATTCTAAGCCAACTCTTCTCTCAACAGAATATTAGTTTTATCGCCAGATCCGTTCAAAATTCAAAGTAGATTAAGTGAGAGTTCAAAATTATTGATTCAATTTACCCAGGCTTTGTTTCTTGTTCTTAATAGAACTCTTTGTTCGCATTGAACACAATTGGATTTTACTTGAGCTTAATTCTTACACAGATGCGATTTAGAGGGATTCAAATCTATGTAATTATATTGCATAAACTTGCTTGGCAATTTCAGGCTTCTGAGGGTTCTTTTTGTTTGAAGTATTCGACAAATATCTCGATTTGAATATTCATTAATCCGTTAACAGATCGTAAAACAGATCTTTGGAATCGATATAATAAAGACATTCATTTAATATAATTTTGAAGTTATCTAAATCGTTATAAAAAGTTCATGCTAATTCTAACAATTCACTTATTACCATTGTTTTGTTTTATCAATACTTTGCACTTGCTCTAGTCAAAATTAAATACAGTTTCATTCTAAGCTAAGATTTTAATTTTTCAATTTCGATGAAACATTTTTGCGAATCTCTGAATTGAAATGATTTTCTATTTTAGAATATTTGCAACAAATTATGAAAAATGTTGTTTTGTTTTACAATCAGATTAATTGTATTGGAATCAGAAATTGTTAAAAATTGAAAAGATTGCTCAGAGAACTAAGAAAGCACAAAATTCATTCTATAGGAACTGCTGTAAACATTTTCAATGAAATGTCTAAATTGAAAAAAGAGTGAAAATACGAAAATCCGATTTCCAAAAGTCGAAAAACAATAGGAATTCTTTTGAAAGCCACGAATTGTTTGAGTAAAGGACTGATCACTTGTTGTTCGTCACCATCTCATCGATGCTTTTCAATCGAAAGGGCGTTTCCGAAAATAGACAGACATTTCCAGTGGAGAGCAACCACTTTAGAGCAAACCTCACGCTAAGTACAGAGTCGAGTGCTCTTTGTTTTAAGGCTTATATAGATTTTTCCCAAAGAAAACATCTCGAGTACGATATCGAATCGACAAAGTGTACATTTAAACCAAGGGGAGAGAGAGAGAGAGAGAGAGAGAGAGAGAGAGAAATGCCCCCATTCTTCTATTTCTTCTATTTCTTAATTCTTTTCAAAAATAAAGAGAGAATCGGTTTTGCGTTCAAAATCTTATGATTGGATTCTAAAATATTTGCAGATATCCTGGTCAATTTAATGTTTGTTTTGCTTTTTAGAGGCTATAGTTTGAGTGATAATACGGTATATTTAAGTGCGATATTAGCACTGATTTATTTCTTATGACGGAATTGAAAAACAATTTATTAGTTAACTGACAGAGGAATGGATGAAATACAAAGAAGTTTGTAATTTGGCTCAAATCACGACATACTCTTTCGATGGCAGTCTATTAAAGGTATGAGAAGTTATGATATCATTGATGGCCTCTTGTGATGGCATCGCACCGAAAAGATTGCTTTACTTGAAGTCTGGGCCAATATTTGGATCAATTTTAATGCGATAGACATGTATTGGTTTTGTATTTGGATGATCGAAATTGGCTGTGCTATGCGGTAGGTCTAAGAGGCGTTCACCTCCTCGGTGCAAATTTTCTATTATATTATAAGTACGCGAAAAGTTTAGTTAAAACAACAGCACAGCTCTTGTTTGGGCGTTTGTTTGATCTCTGGCAGCAGTTAAGATGCCATAAGATGCCAGAGTTGTGCACAATTTCAATGATCCCTATATTACACAACCCTATAAGAAGTCTTTCATCATCCGAAAGCATCAGTAGTGGTACATGTCCTGCACAGGTCCTTAGTTGTGATCCCGAAACCCTCTTTATATAAATAATAAAAGGCTCACACCTTATATACGTTTTTTAGTGCAAACACAGCAGGCGTTTAGTAATAGTTAGTAGACTTTAGTAAAGTTGGCGTTTTTTAGCGGCACAACCATAAAGGAAGCCATAGAAGAGGAATGGGATAACGAAATATTGACAATTGTCTCATATATTATACAAACAAGAACTCAGAGCCAAAAATAAAACAAATTAAGATTGAATTTAAGGGATAGACCAGTGAGTGTTGTGCAGTGCAAAGGCCTCATAAGACTATTGCACTTATGGTCACACTTTGACTATTGACTGCCTTTCGCCAAATAAATTGTCTGATTTAATGGATTTGACTGTAATATTACAGGTTGTAAGGACTTAAAGTGATTGCATTACATAAGTGTGAATACCTTAACCCATGTAAACAACAAATAGCCGTCAATTTCGTCTTTAAACTGCATTTCAAACATACGATTAATTTATGTCTTATTAACTCATTTGTTAAATGCTTTGTCGGATAATTTAGGCTTATTTTGACATCAAATTGATTTGTTTGCAACACATTAGACATATTTCATAAACATTTTTGACAATTG
Source organism: Edwardzetes edwardsi (assembly GCA_034693445.1). Lineage (NCBI taxonomy): Eukaryota > Metazoa > Arthropoda > Arachnida > Sarcoptiformes > Ceratozetidae > Edwardzetes > Edwardzetes edwardsi. The sequence continues at coordinate 11,688 of JAQFXL010000553.1, forward strand.
AATCGCTTCATAGATCAGAACACTTTTGGCCCAATGTTTGCCTCAGAATAAGAAATTTAATTAAAGAAAACTTTGAGATATTATTATTGAAGTAAAAGTAGTATCTAATGAATAAATGGGAATAAATGAGAATAATGTGAATCACAATCACGCAAACAAATTATCAAAAATAATTCAATACCGACTCAACTAACGGTTAAGTGCGGAAACGGCGACCAATGCGTGACACGAGGCCGACCACAATGTCGTAGAAAACAACTCTTATTAATTGGAAATTCATTCAAATAATGTTTCCTTCAGTCGAAGATTCAATGAATAAATGAGTAAATAGTTTGAGTCACAAAGAATGACGAGTGAAGACAATAAGAACCGACTAATTATTGGATACCAGAGCCTATAAGGGTCTGTGTAGGCCTTTGTAGGTCTGAGTAATTCTTCACAAAGTTAAGTAGGTCTAGGTTAATAGAAAAACTATTCAGATTGAATCAGTTTAAGAAAATTCTTCTTATTATTATTGTTATAATGACATTAGTTTTTGAATAAAACGTTAAATTTATTTAATCTTATCATACGTTTGAATCGGTTTAAGGTATAAGCGCTGTAAATGTCAGTCCAATAACTAATACCAAAGACATAAATGAAATGCCAGTCGAAAGGGAATCTCTTTTCACTGGGGATAACGTTTTATGTCTTACATGTAAGCGATGTTCACATAATGCCATTCATTCGAGAGATGACAACCTGTATGTGCAGTGGAAGCACAGGTGAATTCATTTTGCATGATTTCATGCTAAGCAAACCGTTGGGTTCGCATTTTCCTCCTCTGGTACTCTTCTGTGATTACGAGAAATCCCTCCTCCGAGCAGTGCATATAAGCATCTCTCATACACTCTCATACTCTCCCCCGCGACTCTAAACTGCCTTTTCTGACCTCGATCTTCATATGAAGCACCGAATCATGCATCCCATCCACAAACGGCACTCATTTCTTACCGGTCTTCTCGTGTGCGCTAAACATTGAAAAACTGTTGATTTTGTGGTCGAGAAAAAAGAGAAAAGAGATCTACTTTTCGATAGTTTTTGTGGAACACAACAGAACAGGGATGCGCTCAGCCCTCGTTTTTAACTCTTATTAATTGTTTGTGCGCTTTCCAGCACTGAATAAGTTTTGAAAAAATGATATCATTTTGATTTTCAGTGCAGTCGTGAAAATATTATTAATTATTTAATTCAATCTAAAAATACTTTACAATCAATGATTGAATTTTCGATTAATTACTTTTAGTGTTTTGTTTTTGATTGACTGAAATGAAAATCTGCTAATTATTACTGCAGTCACTCTGAACTGATAGAAGAGTTGCTGAGAGTTACCCAGCAAAAAGTGATATTAATTTCAAAACTTTTATGGGAGAAAAGAGACTATCATTGCTTAATAAGTGTTAAACTCTTGATTTGTGCCGTCATTAGAACCAATATCAGTTGCATTTGTGGTTTGGGCCGTGAGATAGTGTTAAGTCACTCAATCGGTTATTTCTATTGTCTTTGACTCCGAACTGAAGGTAAGTCTAATTTTGAATAACAGTAAATGACTCGGTTGCTATCAAATATGCAAATCTAATGAAACAATTTGAAATAGTCTTCATTTTTGTGTTTTTACATCCGATACGAATCTAACAGTTGGTTCAATTCAATTGAGAATTCTGTTGAAAAATTTAACGCATCGATGAATTCTTTGCTAATAGGATTGCCATCTTTCCGGCATCCGATCCTTTTTAAAAAAATATAGATTTTAATGAGCGTCAGCACCACTTTTTTCAAAATATCAGTCCTTCTAAATTCGTGGGAAACATTTAATTCTCAGGTACTCCTCGGGTACGCTTCATCTAACTTAACTTTAGCCCATTAGCTATCGAAGCACTGATCGCCAGCACAGGACAACTGATTTTCATTCAACGATTTTGCCGTTATATCGGAAAATCGGTTGAACCAATTCGAGTAATTATTACTTCAGACTAACCATTAATTGTGTTATTTAGTTATCATCTGCCATAACAGACAAATCAAAGTGAGCTCAGTGTCGATATAAGGCTTTAATTTATAAGTTTAGGAACAGTGTGTTTAGGATGTTATGGCAGATGCACCTGCCGTACAAATAATTGCCATTCAGACGGCAACACAACTTGTTATTCACTATTATTCCGTTTAGATATGAATTTTTGCCATCTTTTCTACTGATATGGTATTAATTGTTAAATAACTGATTTTTTTGTTTTGTTAAGTCATTCCAATAGTTTCAACAAAATTGAGAGTTAAGTAAAGAATGAGTCGAAAGGTATTCCCATTTATTTCGCTTTTCTTAAAAGCCTCGGAATTTTCTAATTTAAAGTTTTTAATGTATTGAAGAAAACTGTAAGAGAAATGCGGATACAGTAGTCATGATTTCTTGAAAGTCATATGAATTTGCATTTCAATTAAATGGCTGTTAATTTAATTATATTTTTATTAATGTTTTCACTGAGAACTTGATGTGAATTTCATTGGAAGACATATCGATTTACAAGAACTGATAAATCAAATGTTATTTTGTGTAATGAGTGACTGAGTAATGAGTGACTCTTAACTTTGAAAATCTTGAATCAATTCTATCTCTAATTGATTGACACTCAATGATAAGTGTCTGAAAATTTTGTTCAATACATCAATAATTTGATGGTTTGAGTGTTCGGTTGGATTCGGATTCAGATCTGGTTATCGAAAAATAAATGGTTTGATTTTTGAGAGCTTTTCTGATACTTTTGTTTTGAAAGTAAATTATTGATTAACTGTTGAACTATGAGCCAGAAATTGACTGAAATCATAAATATTTGTTTGTTTATTGCTTTTAGTCTATATAGTTAGCAAAACATACAAATAGTTAGGGTTCAAGGTTGGCATTGGACACAGTTCTAAATATGGATCCTCTGTCCGACGCTCTGGTCATTATAGACTGACCTTCACTTAAACCACTGATTGAAAATTCTGACAACTCGAGTACTGAAAGCATTTGATATACATTCTAAATTTTGCTCTAGCTCATATACTAATCCTATTCAAAAACGTTTTGTTCGTGATTTCAGTGCTTAAGGTTTCAAATTCTTGTGATGAAGCGATGATTTTTTCAAAGAATATTTTTCTAAGGGATAATCAAAACTCAGTTATTCAATGAATGGAATAAAATAATTAATTAGAAATGTTTGGCACGATTTAGTCGCTCCGTCTCTACTCCCAGTCCGCTCTCAAACTCTTCTTTAAGTTTTCTTTATTCAATAGATTTAATAATAAACGAAAAGTTGTTAAGACTTCGCTGTTCTAAACATTTGACTGTATATCCAATATATGGCTCACATCGAGAGTCAATTCTTAAGTAAAGTCTTATTGAATTCAAGGCCAACATTTGATTCAAGTGCTACACATCCTCTCCGTTGTCGGGTATATAGACATCTAACCAATTGGATTAAATCGAAATATAATGCTTTCATACAATACAAAGACTACTTCACTGAATACTTGTACCGATTATTTTCAAATAAGTCCTTCCAGTGCTCTGTAAAGTCATTAGTTATAAAAAAATATGATTCACGCACTTTGTTATTGAATATTAAGTGAATGGTTGGCTAAATAGAAAACTGGATTTCATGCAACAAATTCATAGGAAAGAAATGAAAAATTCAAATAATTATCTTCTTTTGCTTTCAATAAATTAGTTGCCGTAAAGAGAAATAAAGTCAAGAATTTGATTTGCCTTTCAGTCAGACATAAGGAGAGTATAACAAGTACATTTTATTGGAATCATTACATCGCAATTGTATGGCACTAATAAACGCCTATTTTATCAATCAATTCAATAAAATAAGTTTTTAGCGATTGAGCGGCACTTTTAGTCAAAACGAAAACAAAAGTAATTGTGTGCCGATTGGTTGGGTTGGAGGGCAAGAGTAGTGCCAACACTTGAATACATTCTGGAAATTCTTTTCAATCGTATATAATGTATATTCTGATATTCGGTCTGGTTTTGCATTTAAGGGTTCTGTCAGTGCTGTCAGTGCTGTGTTTGACAATAAAAGTTTGAAACGCTTTTCCGTAATGAGTCCTTGAAGATGATAGAGCTTTGGATCAGTCCTTCTTTTCGAGACAATCGCAACTCAGTGCAAATTTTATCCCGTTTTGTGAGCCCTGTCAGTCCCGCCTGTGTTACTGTTTCTTATTGTTAATTCACTTGAGATGTTTTAGCGCAGAGTCCTTGTGCTGTGCGGTGTTGTAGAAATAGGAGCTGCGATCACTTGTAGAGCATTCATCAGGTGTACCGAATATCGTCACTTGATTAGGGGCGGGATCTTCTACTTCTCCTATCATTTCATTCAGAGCCCGAGGGCTTTAATTTGAGTTTCGTGTGAGAATATAGTAAACGGAAGGGCTCCCACTCATACCAGTACATCAGCGGCAGTGGTCCGACATAAGAATAGTCCGATTCCACTCTCAACTCGATCGTCACTCCAATACTAATAGTATTACTTATATTTATATATAAGTCTTTCAATCATTTCAGGCCTTGAAATAAAACGTTAGTGTCTTTTAGTGGCTTTGATTGCATTCATTGCTTTCCTTATAATATAATAGATTGAATCCAACGCCAAATGAGTTTAATTTTGTGTTGAAAAAGAAAGAAAGAAACTGAAGAAATGGTGCAATCATTTGGGAAAATATAATGGATTTGAAGCTTTAATGCTTTAGTGGTGCGAAAAATTCAATGTCTCGTCAATGATATTACTACTAATGTATTACATCAACACTAAAGACAGCCAAAGAAAGTAAAGAAAATTTGTTGTCAAGATTTTCCTCTTCTAACAAATAGTGTCCAAAAAAACGTTTCATTTCCTCTATTTTTTTGTTGGGATTTAATATACATTTATTCGAATGATATCACTCTTGCCTTGAAATCAAAAGTCAAATCAAGAGTCAACACAAGAATTGAATGTATAATTAGATTTATAAGTCAATACTGAAAATTGATCATAAGATTCATTATTAATCGACAATCACTCCAATGATTATAATGATGGCCATCATTGGCATCAATGGTCGCATTGGTCTGTTGTGATCGTATGGAAGAGCACCGGTCGGGTCCACCTACTCTTCGGTCACGACGCTGTTATCCTTGGAAGTGAAGAACACAACTCAAAGTGATTATTGGCTCAACAAATGCCTCAATTGCCTCACTGTTGAGTTATGTACTGACACAACACAACACAACAGACAACAGAATAACATCTTTTAGTTTAATTTCTTCGCTTCACTCGAATTCCATATTTACTTATATTGTAATTGGATTTCCGTTTAACACACATTTCGAGTGAGTTGTGTCACAACTTTTACTCTCAACAAACAGCGAATCAAATAAAGTGACGATTTTTGTGAAGATGTTCTTTACTTTCATTGCTCTAATGTATGCCAAACTCAAGTGAAAGGTATTTACAAACCAAGTGGTGATCTTTTTTGAATTAGTTTTAATTTTCAAGTTTATGCCTCTCAGGTAATAAAGTTTATTAAATATCTTTGAAATCAGATCATTATTATATGTATTGAAACTAATTCCTCATAAATCGGTCAAAAGACTTCATTTGACTGTCAAGTCTTGAAACGCAAGTGTTATGTCATTTGAAATGAGTTTCTCTCAAACCTCTTAAACGAGTGTCTCGTTTCAAATCTGATAAACATATTAATTATATAACGTTTTCAAGTTTTTCATTATACATATTCTCTTACTTATATAAATCAAGTTTAGGTGTGTTTCAAATAGAGTAATAATTGTGTGAATGTGGAGCATAAGATGCCATCACTCATATCACTCATACCTTTCTTATTCACTGTTATTATAGTTTATTCTTCTAATTATTCAAATCAAGTTTAAAGTGAAAACAAAAGTGGGCTAATGTTTAGTCAACAGTGGAAACAATAATTTGAACAACACTTATGACCACATTTAATGAATAGATGATTGGGTGGATTTACTTTAATATTTGTGCTCTAATTTTTTCAGATGAATCAACTGTGCAAAGTGTGCGGCGAACCGGCAGCAGGATATCATTTTGGCGCTTTCACCTGTGAGGGCTGTAAGGTATGGCAGAATACACTTTCACTATTCATTCATTACTCAATCGTTGTTTAACATTCATTAACCACAGCCTCACTAACACCGCAACCACTCTATCATTCATAACATCTTTCTATTTATTAATCATAATATCCTTAAGCAAAACATATCTTGAATATACTGTTCAGAATTGGAGCGAATTTATAATTTCATTCATTGAATGAAAAATGCAATAAATTTCCAAAAAAATGGTATCACTTTTTGTGCAAAAACTAAATAAATGATGGCTTAAAGGCATAGATCTGTTTGATTACAAACTCATCTTCTTTTCGTTGAAAATTTCTCTCTTTTTCTCTGTTAAGTTTGTCAATGTTTTTAGCAAAAAGAGGTCATCCGTTTGCGATTGACCCTGAATTGAATGATTGTATCCCTCTATGCTGTGCTATGCCGTTGTGTGCGATGTAAAAACAATTTTAGTCATAACAGTAAAGAAAAAGTTAATTGCATTCAACAAATGATTTTTATGACAATAATATGTCTTAGTTTTCCTCAAAGCAAAGAGGAGGGGGACGGCACTCATAACACTGTCTCTACTTTTGGAAAAATGAAAGTTGACTTAAATTACTTGAAAATAGTCATCATTAGTGAAGAGGGGGAGACACAGATCCGGAATTGTGATTTGAATTTCAATAACGCGATCAGAATATGGATGCCCTCATCGATAAGATGACATTCCTTTCATATACTATTCATAGCCACAGACAGGTATTAGTATTACGGCTCAGAATATTACTGTTAAAAAGTGCAATGATTTAAGAACTATCCGCCCCTTCAAAGCAGCCGAACGGCAAAATAATGTACATTTTTGACTGTTATGAGTGAAAAGTGCAGGGTGAAATGAAATAATGAAATATATTTAGAATAAAAATGTCAGTTGAAAAGGAATAAGTGCATAAAAAATTCAATTTCATTCTGTTTGCTATGTTTTTCATAGAAGAATCAAAAATATTAATATAATTCATTGGTTTGAAAGTTTATGTTTAAAACATGAGTTCACCACTAAATGCGATTCTAAATAATGTATTAACTATTTAAAAATGAAAAACCAATCGTTAGTTCATTTGATAGCTACGAGTCTTGAGGACCGATCTTTTGTTTGTCTGAATCCATAGTTTATTTGTCACGAAATAATAGCTTTTCGTCTAATTTATGGATTGCATTATCTTTTGGATAATAATTGTAGTGAAAGACAAAAAAGAGTAAAAGGAAAGGAAATGTTAACTCTCTTCAAATTGCAAGTCGTATGCAATACAAGTAAATTCAAGGATATAAAATTCACTCTTTTATGCATTTCATGCTTTACTTTTTCTTAATACAAAAGCACAGCACAAGTATTACGCAATTACAACACTTCTACCAACGATACAAGTGTTTGACTAAATCTCAATTCAAAAAAAGCAGAATTGGATTAATGAGAATCAATTGGCGCTCTTTTAAACGCTTTCACATAATTTGTTTCAAACTTTTCTTTTTATTCGGAGTCAAATCTTTTGCAATATTTATA
>JAQFXL010000554.1:0-19369 GCA_034693445.1 Edwardzetes edwardsi
TTCGTTGAAATTTCTTTTCGAGTATTTACTGAGTTTTAAAAATTTGTATTAATATTTCATTTTTGAGTTTGACTTTAATAGGAAAATAAGTCGACTAAACATACAAAATCTCAAAAGCATTTCAATTAAATCAAAGAGAAGAAGTACTAGATAAAATCGAATTCATGTAGATAAACATGGTCTAATTCTTTGCGAAACATTTCTGGTCATAACTGAATATAATTTGAATTGATTTGAACTTATTTTTGCCGTTTGGATGGAATGCGAATAACTTTTTTCTTTGTCAACGGATTACTATAAGTAGAGGAAGACATGAATTATGGAAAAGTTTAGAGATTAAGAAAGAATGAAAAAATGATATCCCATGCTATCAATTGAAGCGATTCGTAATCTATTGATAATATTTTGTACGATATTATGAATAGCGCTGACATATTGTCAAACAGAAAAGTTATTGTGATTTTGTGGCCACACGTTTCCAATGGATTTCGACTTACATTCAGTTATTATTACATAAATTTTTGTTCACTGAATGAGAATAAAAAAGTAAAAGTTTGACATTCAGTGACATTCAGTGATGAAACGAAAAATCAAATACTGTCTAATTCTGATGAATGGAGAGCGAAGGACAATACCGCACATCTCCTCCCAATTGTCCATTAGTTGGTATTACTTTTGTTGTTAGTCTGTCAGAGTCTGATTGACACGCGACCACTCACTACACCCTCTATTTCCAACTTTTAATCATATAATTTACAGCATAACATACTTTAGATATATTCACGAATTTACTCCATTCTAATAATCTGTAAGAACTGGCAGTCATTGCAGTCATTGCAGTCATTGTCCACTTATGTGAACATTAGAATCAGTTTTTTATGTTCGGCCGCCTCTCAAAAGCTTCACATCAATGCCACAGAAAGTTTATTGTAGTCGAGACACAGCTCAGCACACGTCAAACCAGACTCTTCTACCCAATAGTCACAATGAATGCAATCGTTTTAATTGCAAATCAGAACAATAATCATAATTTTATTGCAATATATTTTTTATCCCATTTATTGTGCGATTATTTAAGGAACGGACGCTTTTGGGAATACTTTTTGTAATGATTTGATGCAAATAACTAATCAGATGTAAAGTCGACTCTTTTATTGTAAAGACCTTTGATTTGACGGAAACATTGATTCGCACTCTTATTCTCTTTAGTTTTTAAGTACAAAAAAGTGTCTCTCTTTGTATAACAAGTGTCTGACTATTGAAGAGTCAAATCAATGCATAGACTATGAAATCGATACCAAATTGTGTTTGCAATGAATTCCAAGAATGCATATGAAGTACATATAAAAGCATTTAATTTCAGACATTATTGACATTCTTCCCCCTCTTACAGACTGTTTCCAAAGTCGAGCATCAATTTCAGTGACATTTTACAAAATTTTGCTCAACTTTTATATTGAAGTCATGTCAGGGCCTAAGAGGAGGACGTCTGAAAAATTTGAATTGTTTTGGGTTTAATCTCTGGAGAAATAGGATCTGAAAGAAGGAACGAAATATATTTTCAATCAAAATATTGCTTCACTCAGAATATAAGATATAAATTGATGTGAAATCAGCTTTACTCCGGACAAGACCAAGATAATGCAATGCTTGAAATTGCTTTTTCTCAAATTGATTTATTAAAAATGTTCAAAATTAAGAGACTAATCAGATAACCAACAAAATCAATTAACCAAGTTAATCCAATTATTTCAAGTTTTTTTTAATTTTTGATCGAAATATTTGAAACTCGAAAGCTTTAATCGAATAACACAATCATACGAAGAGTTTTCGAAGATAGCCATCGAGTAGTAGAGTGCCATCCAGGGACTATTAGGGACTATTTTTATCAAAAAGCGAGTAATTCTCAATTTTGCTAATTTATTGAACAAAAGCTCAATTCGATTAAAAACCAACTTTTGAAAGATATGAAGTATTCTTAGATAGAACCAAATATTCTTAGATATGAAGTCTCTCACAATTAACCCCAACTCTGAGACTATCGTCAAAATATTATTCGTAACACTTTTGCTATTGAATAGAATGAGTCAATTAAGAGCTGAGTTTACTTTAATCGATAAAAGATGGCACAAGTGTTTGGGTTAAGTCCATAATTTCATACAAGTATTCAAATAAGAATTTAAATTTAAATTTCAAATTATTGAGAAATAATTTTTCAATCGTAGAAAACTCAATAATTATAAATTTGTAGACTGGCTTTAATTAGAGTATCAGACTTTAGAATAATCGTTTCCAAGTTTATGCAAGTTTGTGCATCTAAGAGCTAGACACTCTTTTGATTTGTATCCTTTTATTACAAACAGTGTAAACATAAATTTGATTGTTTAAGATTGAAGTTCGCAACAAAATTGCTGAAAATAAAGAATTCATTTAAAACCCTATCATTGAATCTGAGCTCTCATTGGCTTAAACAACATGTTATATGATTGTAAATTCATTGTTCCCAACATTATAGTCATTTGCCGTTTAGTTAAAGACCGAACCATTTCACCAAATTTAATATTAAATTATAGAAATGATTTTACAAATTGATACATAAGTGGATTTCTAGCCTATCAAAGGAGGGAATCGAAACCTTCCAATTCTTGTTTAGCCGCAAGGAGGCCTGAGTCTTTCACCGTACACGCCGAGGGTTAACAAACTTCGAGGGTCGCCCGCTTTGTCATTTGCAACCAGTTACAATCTTGTGTGTCGTCGAAAATTTTGGTGCTCTTTGCACACTCATAAAAATTGACCAACTTCAATAAAGGTCTTAAGGCCAGTTTCGACCCCCCCCCCCCCCAATTGTAAGAATTAAGTAACTCTTTTGTAAAGAACCAGATTTATCTGAAGATTAAGAGGAATATTAATTGGGACCAAAAGTTGGTTCAATAGTCACTAAAAAAGACATTTTCTGGGAATTAGTGACATAAGAAGTGAACGCAAAACCCTTTAGTTTTCCGTTTGAATAGATCTGAACGCAATTCTAACTCTGGTTTCCAACAAATGGAAAAGTTCTGATTTGGACCAATAATTGGCAGATTTTCCAAACGAATGCCACTAAATTGCTTATTGACTTCTTCGTAGATATTATCGATAAACCATTTGTTATGATTTAAACCAAATACAGACTAATTTCCAAAACAGAATTCATTGAATTCGGAATTTATTATTGACTCAAACTTTGAGCAAATGTCAAATTTTTCGATATTTTCTCAGACATTGTATTCAATGAATTGAATGACTAATATATCTATTGATTGATTGCAAAATAAAATTTTCTCCAAAAGAATGAGAATCTGTAGTAATGAGAATCACAAGTAAATTGAGTCATGAAATACAATCTCAAAACAATTATTCGAATTTTTGCTCGATTTTATCGATTCGTTCGTTTTTTGTTCTTTAGTTGAAAATCTTTTCTTTCAATTCTTTATTATTTTTCATAGTTTAAAAATATTGGTGAAAATGCGAACAATTAATTGGCAATGGTGTTCAAGCGGATTGACCATGATACCTCATTCTAATTATTGAGCTAAAGTAAATGCCCCGGGAAACTAAATCATTCTTGAAATCAGAAATAAAATTCTAATTGAACATGTGAATTTTTATAAGCGACAATCTAAATGTTAAATTGAAAACATCTTGTTTCATATTTTTGTAACACTTGATTTAATTACATTTAATTATTAAATAGTAAATAATTTGAATTACTAGAGTTAGAGTCTAGCATTCTTACCTTTCACCTTTAAAATTATTGGTTATTATGTATTTCCTACATATTATTCAATTGAAAAGAGAGTTTATCATTGCATTTAATGGGAGGTTCATGTTATTCAATGAAAAATAGTGTTTATCATTGCACCTAATGAGAGGTTTATGTTATTCAATTTCAGTGTGGACCTTCCATAGGGAGAAACTTTCTTGTTAAAATTAATAGTTTCTAGAAATATTTCTCAGAAAAAAAGGATAATTTCCTTCGATGCAACACCAGGGACAAATCAAAGATTAGTCGCCATTTTTAAAAAGTTCAATAAAATTCACTCTTAAAAGGATGTAATCAACGGTTACTTCAATTCAAGCTATTTATGACTAAATTTTAATTATGATTTATTTTAATTACCAATCAATTAATTTTATTAGAAATCATTATATTATTCAAGATTTAAGTGCCTTGGTGGTTTCTATACGGAAAATTTTAGTCGGCATAGAATTGAGGAATATTTTTGTCTCAAATAGGCTATTGTTGTATAAGATTTGGTTATCATCTCAAATGATATTGTGGTCAATAAAAGTAAGACATTGAGTTCACATCAGATCAATAATTGAGTTGTTCTTTGAGAACGTGTCTGCGCTATGACTACACCATTGAATCATTTGTAATAAAAGTTTGTATAAATCCCAATCAGAATCAGAGCTGAGCTCTCAATGCTCTCAGATTGTAATCAGTTGTGATGAGCTTAAGCCGAAGAGCTCTTCTCTTCTGTTTATAATTAATAGTTCAGAACTTTGTATAAATAATTGAATGAAAATAAAAAATAAGTAATAATTGAAATAATCTTTGAATCGTCTGAAAGATGTCTGATTTCCGATAACATTCTTCGAATCAATTATTAACAAGTTGAATTTGTTGATTTTCTTCCAACTGCAGCATTACCTATCTATTATTCAGTTACCGCATGATTTTAATCTAAATTCTATTCCCAACTGAGTCACAATTTTGACAAATTGAAATTATCTTGATCATTATTTTTAATTATAAACTTGGATTTTAATTTGTTATTTGAGTCAAATATTGATTACAAACACTATTATATAGAAAACAAAACCCGTTAGAAATCAATTGATAAGAAAGAGGTCAGATTCCTAAGACATCCGTCCGATTCAGTTATCAGACATTTGATTATATATTTATTAAACTTAATTAAAATATAAGTCATTAGAAAAGAAGTATTTCATAAGTATTTGGATAACAAAAAATGTTTCGTCAAATAAACAGATTATAACATAAATGAAAGAAAAGTATATAAACAGAAAAGTTAACCAAACATTCATTCGGTGTCGGAGTCAGAGCTGTTGTTGAAAGTTACCACTCTTTTGATTGTCGATTTCGTTGAAGTGACACCATTTGTGACTTTCGGTACAAAGTATGTCTTCGTCTCATATTTAGATCCGGTTATGATTTTGTTCGGTGAGTCAGTACTTAGTTTATCCGCCGTTTGATCAGTGGTTCCTATCTTTACGATCGATTTCTTGTTCCTTTCAGTTATATTTCTGGAACCGTTGGCTGGCATTCGATAATCAGAGGCTTTTAATCGATTGGGTGTTTCCTTATTTATTGGATTCATCTGATTATCAATTGATAGGTTTTGACGGAAAACATTCGTTTTTGGAGACGACTGATGAGGTCGGGGCCCAAACCTACGACATCTTTGATTGTGGGACTGTATACCAGTCACTTTTGTGGCAGGTTTTTTCTGATCCAAATATCGGAGAGATTCGCCGATATCTCGACTCAACCAGGGAAGTGAAGTTCTCATACCTCGACTATCAGTCATATTATATGACTTGCCTTTGAGGCCAATTACTTCAATATTGTTGTAATCATCGAAAAGTGGCGGCGATTTCTGTTTATTTGGCGAACAATCGGGTGACGACTGATAGGCCGAATCAGGACTCGAATCGGGATTATTCCGAAGATTTGATTCCGACAATAGTTTCAACTTTTGTCGCATTTGTGACCACATTCTCCAAAATTTCAAAAACAATGCAATCAAATGAAGACAATATGAATAACAAAGTGTATAGAAGTCACTGAAAACTATTTGTGAGGTTTTCCAAACTATAGCACAGAATAAGGCGACTAATGCTCTGAAATAAATTATCAAAAGTGAGAGCATTTTATTATTTATTTATTAAAAATTATCATGATCAAAATTTGAAACCAATTTCCCAGAAATGACTTAAAGGCTGAACGTTTGGTCGACTCGACAGTCAAATGGTTCTAATCTTTTCATTAGACTTTTAAATGATAAGATTGAGTATTGAATTGATGAGCCATCCATATGACATGTTCTTGCCATACACAGCTTGCAAACAGAATGAAAAATGAACAAGCACATTAACAAGTTTGCAAATTGCACTCATGTGTTGAAAACTTGTGTCTCCTTTATAACGATTTAAAATAAGTTATTGAATTTGATTTGTGCATAGAATTTGAGTCATCAAGATACATCAGTTAAGCCTTGAATGCATTAGAAATATTAGACTGAAATGATTGAGTTGGAAATGGTTTGACTCAAATTGAATCAAATAATTGAGAGTCTGTTGAACTATGAATAGAATATTGGAATCGACACCTGTTTTGAAGCAAAACATATATCGATTGGCTTTAAATTAAATGTATTTCGTATTGAAGACGAATAAGTAAAGCGAAAGATTTGAGCAAAACATCGATGGCTTACATACTATTGAATACACGAATGAATTTTATATTACATTTCTACTCAACTCATCATTTGATTTGAAATTCGCAATAAGTTAACAAAATGTCGTTATTTTTTGAACTAAGAGATAAGATATCGTATACTAAATATAATTTATATTTCATGAGTAATACCAAGACGCTAAGCCATTTGATGAATATTCAAATTGATCAACGCCCTTGCTCAAATTTGCAACAGAAATGTTTTTCTCTGATAAAAAATAATATCCATTCGTTTGAACTTAAAATTAAAAATGAAATTATTTTTGCATTAAATCGGTTGCAAAGGATTTCAGACTCCGAGTGACTAAAGATTATAATTAGGATTTTAAATGTGTTTAATGGACTGAAAAATATTTGGCTATTTTTTAGGACAAATTAAATTCTAGGAATATATCAAAAGCTTATGAACGGAAAGTAAAAACATTTCAAAATTTGATTGTTTGAATAGATTCTGAATTTCTCTTTCGCTGTAAAGACTTCATTAAATCAGAATATTTGTGATTTGCATAAAAAAAGGTTAATTTATTTTCCTTTCATTCAAATATTTTTTGGAATTATGTGTTATTCTGAAAATCAATGGCTATTCAAAACTCTATTTAATTGAGAGCTGTTTATAATTAACATTTGGTTTTCTTTTGAGTCCTTTTTTATGTCACATTTCAAAGTCATTGCAAGTGATTTATACGAATGTCTTTGCAGTCAAATAACACATTTGACTCTTCGCTAACTTTCAACAGATGTGAAAAATGTTTGTAATTTTAAGACAACTTTTACGTTCATTTCGGTCGCAACTGTTCTCTCATTCATTCAAATGAGTTGAGAATTAGTCTAAGAGTTATATTAAAGTCAATTCATTAGTCAATAAATGTTCGCATCATTTCCTGCCCTTAGTTATGAAAATGTCACATATTTTTACTAATGATTCAGAAAAATAAATTTATTTTCGCAACAGTTATACAAGAGATTTGAGCCAAGAATTAAAAATAGTATTCCCATTGAGTAACAATCAGTGCTCTATTCGGCAAAAAAGAGATAAATTTTGAAAAGGGATTAACAAAACAAAAGATAAAACTAATTTTGTCGACTTTCACAAACTTTTATTAACCTATAAAAAGTACTTTTGTTGTCCTTTGCCTCCAAATAATGCGATAAATAAATTAGAGAACAAAACAAATCCTTTAGAAATGTTCGGCAAAAGGCTATAAACTTTTGGTCATTTTGTGACTGAATTGCTTTTGAGATAACAGAGCTTTCATTCTTTTGAAGACAAAATTACATTCAAATGTCGGATTCGTTTTCAAAATTTACATAACATTTGAAAAGTAGAGTCGAAGACAAATAACTGTTTAACTGTTGAATAAATTGAATGCAAAGCAGTTCTAAGTTTGTCTCAATTGAATCACTGGTAATGTATGTCAAAAATTGAGACGTTTTTCCATTGATTTTCAACATTTGATATTTGAATCGAAAGTAATCACAAAATTGGCACAAAGTTTGAGATTCCAAACAATCAGAAAATATAGCAATTCTTCACTTCTGTATTCTTAGTGCAGGAAATGGCGAAGAATTCATTGCGTGTCCACAAAATCAGTTGCTTTGGGTTTCGTTTTTATTCCAACTCTTATATAATTCAAAAGTAATTGAATGAAAAACATATTCCTTTCTCTGTTTGAGAATTTGTTGAACGGACAGCACATTTATGATTAAGGAAATTGACTCGACTCTGGCCACTAATTGCCAACAATTTATAAGAATTATAATTTTACTCAATTGTCGACAAACACATAATTGAGAGGAAATTTAATTTTGATTACAACTCATTGTTCTTCGAAATAATTGTCTTCAACTAAACCTCATTAGAGTTTAATTCATATAAATAACTGAAATTTCATTTTAATAACAATTTTCTTATAGAAAAAGGTTTCAAAAAACTTTCAATTCGTATGAATATTACAAACAACAGGAATAATGAGAAAATTCAAAGTCAGCAAAAAATTCAATTTTAAAGTTATCTTACAATTTATTCAAAGTTTTTAATAGTGATCGCAATTTAAAGACAAACAGTTCTGAAAAAGAGGCCAAAAATAGAAATTTCTCTTATTTTATATGTTTTGTTTGAAATGAGTGTTTCATTAAATCTTTTCATTTATTTGTCAGACCATTGAAAAGAACTGAATGTGTTTTGCATTTAAGATATTTTTAATTAAAATTTAAATAAATAATTGTATGCTTTGAGAGCAATGGCATTACCGGCACAACCGGCGCATATGTTAACAAATAATTATCACAGAATTTAAAGGGCTTTCGTATTTTTTGGTGGTCTCTTTGGTGGCTTCACTTTTGTAGGCTCTCCTTTCGGCGGAAGGGGTGGTTTGATTCGAGGATCTTTGACTTTACCACTTTTGACGTCGTCGTACATATCGGCGTAAAGAACGTCATCCATCTCCACACCGAAAGGCTAGACAAACATTAAGTATATCAGCATATACTGGGAGGTGAGGGCGAGCTATCGAATGTGAGGACCGCATACTCGCACTGATTATTGCGGTTATGACTGTTATTATGACTCTTATATTTGTTAAGACTGTTATGATTGCTATTATGACTATTAATTTGAGTCGAGCTTTGATTGCTTTTGAGGCAAATGTCGAAATGACTTTTGTTGTCATCAGTGGTTAGTTGTAAGTCAGCGTAAACCACATTCCGCTCATATATACTGTATATGCTTTGGCCGGATGTCTGTTCGGATCCGAAAAGCAATCGTTTGTTAGTTTGGAAGCAGTTCTTAAAACAAAGACATTCATTAGACCTGAATATGATTGTGATATCGGGCCGACTGTGTTCTGCGCAGCTCTCGGGTTATTTGAGCGATATTTTCATTATATTGCGGATAATAAGCGCCGTTCAATAACATGCAGTTCTGTGTCTTATGTCACGAAAGGTATCAATCGATCAATAATTTTGTCAAAACAATGTCAATGAGAGGGCAGATGACATACCTTCCTTTGAAACGGCATATTCTCATACATCTCCCTGTTTGCAGACTCAACATTCGGATCGTGGCTGTCATTTGGCGGTAATTTCCTGAGTCCATCGTTTTTTATCACATCTTTAATGAAAAACAAAGACATAAAAACAATGAGACAATCAGTTTGGAGACAATTGAAAGAATATTCACAGCATATGATTGTTTGATAATTGAAGAGATAACTCACCCATTACTTTGTCGTTTCGTTTGAATCTGGGATTCATTTCGACTTTTTTGTAAGTGATTACTGTAAAGCACAGCATAACAAATGCCAATCGATTAGTAAATGCAATGATTTTGCGTTTAATTTAGATGAATATAATCCATAAAAAGATTATTTGGTTTATAAGCGTTAATAGCATTCACTCATACCTTGATTTGATGATAAATGACTGCTCAGAGATGAGGGCGTCGGAGAACGGCTTCCATCTGGACTGCAGTGCATTAAAATATTTTAAGAAAATGCAAATCAAATGCTGCTCAGGATATGCTCTGGTCTTTAGTTAAGACATTAAATGTTATATTATATGAGTTATGTTTAGATGCAATGCATTACACGCTATACTAAACTCCATTATATTAAAGGCTTTATAAAAGTTGTTAGTTATTAGAGGAATGGAAAGAAAGTGCATTAAACTTACTTTTCTCGTGTTTGCGAAACTTGAGTCGACTCTACGGGAAAAAAGGTCAGCAAAAGGACGGTTAGGCGACAACAGATGCAAAGCACGTCTTCGTTAGAAGACTATTCTTATGTAATATTGTTTGCAAACCTTGTTTTCGACGCCGTCTTCTCATCAGACATATCAACACTAATAATATGACAATAAATGTGATTATTATGGCTATGATTATCAACGATATCAATATTATCGACTCGTCCTTCGGTATACCTAAACATCAAAATCAAGTTTAGTTTTGTTGAATAAAAGAATTGGACTGACCGGGGATGGGTCGGGTCACATAAAGAGTGCAGTTGGGGTCACTCTGCCCAACTTGATTAGCAACAATACAGGTCCAGCTTCCAAATAATGAGTTTTCATTGACCGCAATGACTATCTTTGATTTGAAACCTTCGTATCGAACCATTTGGTCAGTCATTGTCTCGTTTAGCGACGAATTATTCAGATACCAACTGAATGTCAGTTCATTGTTAGGGTTGGCGTCCGTCACCTCACATATCAACTCAATCTCATTCTCGTTATCTGTTGGGCTCTCATACAGCTTACAGGACGGGGCGTCTGATAAACAATTGCATTGAATTAGTAAATAAGAGTCACTCAAGAAATCAAATCGTTGTTTGAAAAGAAAGTATACATAAAATTCCAGCAAATGTTTGGATTATCGCATCAGATATCAGTCGATATCACTAACAGTTCAAACAATAATAAGCAATTGGCATAAACAGAGGACCTCAACTAAAGGAGGGAGGGAGCAAAGAGAGAGAGAGAGAGAGAGAGAGAGAGAGAGAGAGAGAGAGAGAGAGAGAGAGAGCAAAAGGATGTGATGGCTTACATAGAACGTTAATTAATAGATCGACCATGTTCTCTCCGTGACGGTTTGATGCAATACACGTGTATGTGCCAGCTCTATCTCTTTGGATACTAGTGTTAAGTGATAATAATGGTGTGTCGGCTATAATTCCAATAAATTTGTCTAAAGAAGAGTAGGACCGCCACCGATAAGACGCTGCCGGCAGAGCATCGCTTTCACACAATATCTCCGGCGGAATGTCGTCTTCAATCACATCAACACGTTTTGGCCTTAATCTCAAATTCTCCGGTGGGTCTGGAAATCAAATCAGAATCACTCAGAATGGCGTCAATTCTTCAATAAAAAGATAACATTCTTTTGATATAATTTTTATAACATTTCGAGAATATCATCGAAAATATTTAAGAAAAATAAAAAATAAATCTCTTTCGAAGCCTTCAACAAAACCGAAGGAAAAGTCATTTAAATAGAAATTACATTTTATTTCCATTGTATTAACTGAGAGTTAATGGAGTGCTCACTGATAACTTATATTCTGTGCTCTGGTATTTGTGGTGAGACGACTAATTTGCCTAAAATTTCATTCTGTCATTCAATCGGAATATCGGATGCAATGCTAAACAGTATCGATCGGAGTTCATGAGCACAACCCGACTGCGGCTAATTTACAGCCTATGAGTTATGTCAACTATAAAATCAGTTAAAACTTAATGCATTGACACCACAAACCCTACCAGAACTAAGCGCTGGGAAAGTTTTTTCTCTCATTTCTTGACCCATTTCTTTACGTCGTTTGCTTTGCTTATTTTTAGATTTTGCCTCAAATTACTTAAAATTCTATTTTTTTTCTCGTAATTTATATATTTTATGTATAAATTTATCTTTTTTTTCCCTCAAAGAATCCGATATCCATATAGTCTTCAAAATAGTGAGGATTTGCGATCAATAAGTTTAGAATAACTTAAGTCTTATTTATTATTAATTTTTAACTTCAAATGTAATAAAATATATTCAGTAATAATATATTAATAAATAGCTTTAAAATTCGGGTTTACGACCAATCGATTCAATTAAAAGCAAAATCTGAGCGAAAATTTCAATCGATTTGTGTTTCAAATTTTCAAATACTTGAAAATATAAAAGTAATGAAAGTAAAACGAAAACTATTTTTTCATTACATTTCGTAAATAATTAATTAAAATGTGAACTAATGTACTATTCTTTCGGTCGAAATGCATGCGAACTATAAATCATAACTAAAACCAACTTTTTTGTCGCACATCAGTTGCAGAGCATTAGTAGAAAAGGTTTGCATTTTTTGATAAATAAATTTTTAATAAAAGTAATATTTTTGAAAAATGTTTGAAAGATATATATATATAAAGAGAAAACGAATACTCTATTAATGTGTTATTAATTTATTTATAAGTTTTCGTCAGTTTTTCAATATATCAAACGATACTCACATTCGACCAGAAAAATAGTGTCAGACTTGACTGAAGAACCGGGTCGGACGCCGTTATCACTGCTGGCACACGAGTACTGGACATTACTGTCTCGATTGCGATTCAATGGAGACAAAGCACTCAAATTGAATATTAGGGTCGAGACTACAGATTCAAAACGATTCAGATTTAATTCTTGAGGAAGTATTGAGTTTTTTATCGTATAAGACATCGAAGAGTTATCTATGAGTTCATTGTTTTTAAACCAATATATTTGACAAATGGGAAAACACTCGACACGACACGAGACACTCACGTCCACTGACGAGGAGAGACTGTTCACTAGTTTTTCATTAACTCCAAATGTTGGAGGAAGTGGATCAATAAATTGAGGAGCAGTCGAAGGCATCACTTGGTATACACCCTTTGGCCCGATTCCGACCTCATTAGTGGCCGCACAACTAATATTTCCCCGATCAGATAATTGTAAATCAGTTATTTGAAGAGTAGGTCCTTTAGTTGGAAAGAGCATTCCGTCGTCACTTTCCCACTGATATTCAATAGTAGTGGAAGGCTTTCCCAAATCAGAGACAATGCACTCAAGAGTTAGATTTTGTCCTTTGACTGGTTTTATGCCATTTAATACTCTGATTAATGCTTTACTCGGAGGATAACTGACGTCAACTTCGATAGAGTTACTGACGGGACCGACACCGGCTTCTGAGGTGGCCTCACACGTGTAATTGCCGGTCATACTTCTTGTTATACTAAGCCAGGTAATTTCTCTTTGAGGGCTGTTTTCACTGCCAGTTAATTCACTGATCATTTTATCGCCGTTTTTCATCCATTTAACTTTGGAGGCATTGAGTGGATTGCCTTCAATGATGTCGCAAATCATACGAATATCATCGCCTTCTTTGATAGTAAATCCCTGCTCAGGATTGGGGTATATCTCAAGATTGACTGTTGGAGGGAATAACACGTTCACTATTGTTGGCTCTTCTGGTCTTCCAATTCCAATATCATTAGCGACAGAACAAAAGTAAGCGCCGGAATCGTTTCGCAGCGGATTTACAACTGTAAGGATTGGGTATCCGGAGAGTGAACTGATATAATGCTGTCCGTTGTTAGTGTCGAGAAGTTGATCGTCTTTATACCATTTCGTCTCATTTTCTATCAGTTCTGTCGGATTTGAATTGAAAGTGCAATAAATGTTAACCATATCTGAGCTCTCGTTGACTGTAAGTCCGTTTTTGGGCTCCATTACAACAGTCGGCGCGTCTATTGAGTGAAACAAAACAATTGTATCGATAAATGTTGAGTAGATATACAGACAACAAGAGGAAGCACAGCCTTAGGCTTTAGGACTTACATTGAATTTTGAGTTCAATCGATTGTTTGATCGCTTCTTTCATCGCAATATTTATGGCCTGACATTCAATTTCGTTGAGATGATCATAACGTGAGACCAGAACCTCTAAATAGGATCGAGTGTTGAGCGTCGATCCATCGCTGTTGGCCTCGACTTCGCTCTTAACAACACTGTCTATAATTTGACTCCTGAATAGAGACAATAGAGGACGGCATCAAATATATTGTCGATAAGATATATTGGATGTAAGACTTCAATACATGCGTTACAATAGACTCATATCAAAGAATTACCCATTTTTCCAGACTATTTGCACTTCTGGTTTACTGGAGTATGCGATGCATTGCATGACAGCCACATCTCCTTCTTTGATCTGATAGTTCGGACCCACTATTTCTAAAGACTTTGCGCCAACTTTTAATCAGAAAATAGAAAAAGTTTTTCGTTTTTAGTTTTGGATTTACTTCTTATTTATTGACTAAAAGTTTTGTTAGAAAAAGATTAGAAGCTTTTGAAGACAATTACCGCTGACATCAATCACTGCGAACGCATCCATAGAGTTATTTTTGAGAGCCGGGTGCTGGACGTGACACTCATATCTCGTCTTTAAATCATTTCGCGATAATTGTTTGGTTAATTCGAGTCGAGTTATATTATCGGCAAAAGAAGTGTTTTTCACTTCAATGGTCTTCGAGTCACCGCTGGCGTCAATCGCTTTCCAGCTGACGGTAGGGATGGGTTTACCCCCAATCACAAGGCAAGCGAGCCTCAAGAGGTCCCCCTCTATGCCTTCAATTTCATTTCCACTCTCGATCTGAGAGTTTTTGTATTCGATGTATGATTTCGAGGGTTTGACTGTAAATATGAGTCAAATGTTGTTAAGTGTTGTAAATTTGGCACAAAAACCATTCGTCATAATTAGTGAACACAACTAAGAACTACAATAATACCCATTATTTCCAGGCGCACAAATGTGAGAGATGGGCATTTCCCGGAGCCTGACCCCTGTTTTAGCGCTGCCGAACCTCCCGTAACATATGTCACGTCACACTTGAAACGAAAATAACATTTTGTTTGTGACTTTCTAACAACAAATGCATTTATATTTTTTATAATTATGTCCTAACCTTATAGAGAGCTTCGTCTCCACTCTTCAAATGATTGATCGAAAGTTGTGCCTCATTTTTACTGAGTGTGAATCTGGCCCTTCCGGACAAGTCTTTCATTGGTTTTTCTATGTTATCGGCGAAGATATAAATTCGTGACCAGCGCTCGTCGCGATCGAGTTTAGTCCAGGTCAAGAAGTATACCTCACCACACTCATTCTGGTCAACTTGGCAGGGAAGTGCGACCGACTGACCAGCAATACCTCTGACAATAACGGGTTCATCGGCTAAAAAATAGCAGTAAAAGTGAATGACTTGTCAGCTGCACCAAAGTGTTTGCACTGACAGCTTTCCAGCATTGATGGCCAGTTCTGAAGGAATGGTTAGTGTTTTTGTGCGCTATTGTTATGTTGTATTGGATTGTATTTTAGGCACAAATGGAGTGCATGTATGGCATGTATAGCAGTGTGTGTTATATATTAGCAATTTTTCTCACCGAAACGCGTATTGCAATAAATCTTAAGGGCATTAATATAAGCTATTAATCGCAGACGCGATGCTCTCTCCCTCTCTCTCTCTCTCTCTCTCTCTCTCTCTCTCTCTCTGAGTCAATGCTATACCTCTCTTATGATATAAATGTGAGGCTTAACTCTGAAATCTATTGGAATAAGAATTGAGGCAAAGTTTGTCTCATTTGGGAAGGGATTCAATTGGACCGCAATCGGACCAACTCTGCAATAAATGTGTTTTGTTGTGGTTTTTCTCTCGTCTGAAGACAAAACTGATTTTTACTGTTTTCTTAGGCTGTGTTCAACGCATCGATGATCAGAGATAAAGACTTTGTGGTTACTATTCATTAGAGAGCGTTTCCTCTCAGAGGATATATGCATCAGGAGATGCACTGTTCGCCACCAAAACAATTGCATGATTGCAGGGCAGCCACAACAGAGAACACTGACAGTACTCGCTAACAGAGGAAATCTTGATAATGCCGGTTATAAACACTTGACCTCTGCATACCCTTAGCCTCCAATCATTTATTGGTTTATGATTTTCATCAGATATACGCCTTTCCACAAACAAAACTGCAAATAATATAAAACAATTGCATTGAATGAGAAGTCGGGTCACGTTCTCTCATATCTTACTATAATCTGCATTCATGTCTCTGTCATTTCTAGACAAATATTGACGTTTGCCTGTGCTTTGGTTGTATTGTCTGTCCTCATCTTCCTCTCGCACTCCTGCTTGTGCTTGATTTCACTCAAACAGAGACATAATTTATAACTATCTGTGAGATTATATATTCCTCTGCGGAACAATAGATCAAATGAATGGTGAATACATATCACCAGTAGTTGTGTGGCTGTTGTGGTGCTGCTCTCAGATGCAATGCAAGCCTTTTTCGTGTCGGACTCGGAATTCATGCATATTTGATATAACACTTCATTTTTACTCTCAGCTAAAGTATAATAAGGTTTGGCTTTTGTTTCGCCAATAAATCGCGTCTTTCGTAAAGACATAACTGACTTAATGTGGATGTCGTCGAGAGTGCAGTCAATGTAATGTGTGTTGAGTGCACCTGCTTTACGGTCTATACATTCGTTTTATATTTACGAGCGATAGCCAGTCCTCAGTCACATCGGGTCTCCCTCTGGCTCTCATAAACAGTGGTACAGACTATACGAGTCAAGAGTTGGCTTAATTAAGGAAAAGCGTGCAATTAGACAATCCTATTGTCTTGTCTTGTCGAGGGTTATATGTGTTGTAAAGCACAGCTATACTATTATGACTGTGCCATTGTTCGCAACATATTCTGAGCTCACGTCAAATTCGTTTTATTGATCTCTTGGTTGCCTAAGTAGTCCCAAAGCAAGCATTAAGCGGCCCTTTCCTCCTGTTGACCTCCTAATTAGCTTTCTCTACATCACTGGACGACACACACAACTGACTACACTCTTACTCTATTTGCTGGAAGTCTTGCCTTCCCTTAACAACAATTCGCTTTCTATGAGATGTGAAGCACTTAACAATATTTTATAAAAACAACTTTTAGTGTTTTCACTGTTTTTACTTTTTTTGTGCTTTCCTTTAATCGGTTATCAATAATTCATCCCAAAAGAGAGTAATATACACACCATTAGGGAGAGTAATAGAGAGCAATAGAGAGCTCAATAGAGACCAATTGGGAGCGACTGCTATAAAATTAGAGCGTCGACTGGATTAACGCCAAAATAAAGGATGCATTACTTCGATGGCATATTTGTTGTGTCATTTTAACTACTCTTTAGCCTTCACTCAGAAATATATGAAATTCCAGTATTTGAGAGAAAGTGAGTCAATGCGAGACAACAACTCATTGAAAACTCAAACTGAAAGCCAAACTTTTTTTTTAAAGTATTCCATTCATGTAATTATCAAAATAGAAACGTTGGTTTTGAACAAGTAACTTTCACTCACCTGCTGCTGACTCTCCAGAATCCAAGGACAGCACCGATTTGGTCGTCAAAATAGATATAATCAAAAGAAATCGACACAACATTTGATGACAAACACAAAGCAAATGACAATTTGCCAAAAAAGCGCACAATTTTTCGTAGAAAAAAAGTTACAAAAATTAGTTTAATTAAGAGTTTGACTCATTTGTGACTAATGTTGAGAAATATATTCACTGAAAACATGACGAAGAGAGCCAACTGTGCTCTACATATGATATAAGGCTCAAAAAGAGTAAGTCTCTTATGATAAGCGAATTGTGTTTTCCTCAATCATAGAACTGTTGGCTTCGAGTCCAACACAAATCTCTTGAGTGAATCCACAGAATCTGAAGACCTTATTTCAGTTTAGCGCACATTCGTAAGCACTGGTATGGCATAGACAGCGAGAGAGCACATCTAACACACGCACAGCACGTATGACAGGGCATGTGCGGGATTTAGTGCTACCAAAAGGACCAAAATTGTGTAAATGATATTTAGCTGAGATTTGGCCTTAAGCTAAATCACAAGTAATCATAAGTTTCCGGTCCGAATGCATACGACTTAAGACAAACGAACTCTTGTAGTCTGTGCTAAACAACGAACTGAACCGCAATTAAGTTTGTTTGAAAGCACTGTCACTGAACTGACTGACTCGAGCTAAGGGCTACTCCACTCTACACAACACTTGAAAAGTAACATCTTTTCAAAGTGAAGGCAGGAAATAATAGGGGGTTTGTCAGAGGCTATAAGCGGGGACTCCACTTAAGGGGAAGATACCTAACCTATGACTTTGCATAACAAAAAATGAATGATGTTTTGCCAACTGTATCCAGTGGAACAGCCAATGACAGACAGTGCTGGTGTGCGTCCAACATCTGGCTGATCTGGATTTAGAATCAATGCATTGCTATTGCATTAGACTGAGAGCACAGTCATCATCATCAGCATCAACACCAACTTCATCATCATTTCTTGTGATTCGGCTCTCAATATGTGAGCTCATAATCAACTCATTTACTTTTAACAACAAGAGAGTCACAGACGAGTCGCTCATAGCTCCCAAAATTGAGTCCCTTCGCTGAATAAAGCGCGTATTAACACTACCTATCAGTTGAAAACACGAGGAGAGCCCACCAAACATCCACTACTCACTCAACTGCTTGGAGAATTGGCTCATGTATTGAACGAGTGCTCAACTATTCTGTGCTTTTCTGTTGTGTTTATTATTAGTTAACGCATTTGTGAAGCTGTTGTTCATGAAAGTGAAAATACGAACTGAATGTTAGCCCAGTGTTAGCCCCAAAAACGCCACTTTCTATCGACGTTTTCTGGTTTTGGCCACAATAAGAGTCTGAGTATAACTCAACCGCTATTTCAGTCAACTTCTTATACGATAATAATGTCGATAAAGACTTTTTCAGTCAACTTATTGATTCTGGTCTACTGCTCGGCTTTGTTCAGAGGTAAGGGTTAGCCAATATTGCAACTAATCACACAGTATCTGATTCTATGTAGGCATACAGTCTGTGCTGTCCTTTTCATAAAGTTATGCACTTTTGCTTTGGTTTGATTCTCAATTATGACTACTCAGTCACTACTGGTGTCCAACTCCTGTACTGTTCACTGCTTTTCGCTGTCTTTGCGTTTTCACGTCATTTAATCGCATCGCAGCCAAAGTTGGCCCGAATTAGTGTGTATTTCCTTCGAATGCATGACTCAGTTGAGAGGTCCTCTCACACTGTGTGCGACTAACTGTGAATATGGTTACTATTTTAATGGTATGGAGTCTGGCATAGGCTCACACACTATGACTTCACTATTTATACTTTGGTTTATGTCTTAAGACATAACGATTTACAGTTAACTGAATTCACACATAAGAAGACATAATAACATAAAATGAGAACATTTTGTCTCTCGAGTA
>JAQFXL010000555.1:0-19351 GCA_034693445.1 Edwardzetes edwardsi
TATAGATTTGTGATAATAATCAGTTTCTCGGTTGTAATCATGTAGTATTTAAATAAGCAAACAAGGCCATATAAGGCTATATAAGCCTCCAATCTCCATCAAATATTAGGGATGATTTTGGGCATGCCCTTGCACATTTATTCCCCAATAAATCATTGAATATATTAAAGTATTATAATATTTGTTGTATAGTTCGGTAAAATTTGCTCTCAATTTAGAAAATTGTAAAGAGAAATAATTTTCTCAATAGTCTAGCAAATCGTTGATAAACATTAAAGTTTGAATAATTATCTATTAGAGAATTGCATTTTTACCCTGAATCTAGAGATGTAAACAGCCCTCAAATGATTAGATCGGTATGCAGTGAATGATTGATATTCGCAAAATTATTCACTAATAACTCAATGTATGGTTACTATTGTTATGCATTGTCTGTGCAATTCTGTAACCGATACCTGTAATACCAGATGAATGCAAACAACAAAATCCGATTATATATCAGTTCTTTCATACTTTGAGCCCAACTTTTTTTAGAGTCTGAGTCTTGAGTTCATTATTTGTTTTCAGATAATTTGATTTTTCACAAAACTCTGCCATTTATTAAATTAATTTGACTTAAAGAAAATGTTCACTGATTTGAAAATTCAAAAAAGGAAATATGAGTTATCTTACAAAACTGCGGGGAATAAAAGTGAAATATTGAGAACTCAATTCAATTTAATTTAAATTATAGTATACTTCAGGAATTTTCAACCCTTTCTGTTGAAAAATGTCCAAAATTCATTATAAAGCTCCAAAATGTGCCTAAACTTCAATGCTATTCAAACCAATTGTCAACATTCATGTTTTTCTCCTGGTGCATTTATTCGCGAAAAAGGGTCAACTCTTTTATTAATTGTTTTCTTTGATTTTTTGTTGACTATTTTCTCACTTAAATATGAAGATTAATATTTGGTTCAAATATTATGACATTATTATTATCGTTGAGTTAATTAACATTTGTTTACTCAATCGAGCAAGCTCAAAATTCTAGGCTGATTAATGAAGTTTTTTGTGTGCATACAATCAAATCTTGTTTCGAGCAATACTTGACAACTAAAACCATGTTTTTAACGAATCGATTCGAGCGAATGCATGCTTTCAATCAATTAAATGTCTGATAAATGAATGAGTGTTTCATAATTGGAATCTCAATTCACGACTAATTGAAGTCACAGATCGATGCGGTCAGCATTGGAGGCGAGTCTCACGTCAACACTGGCGTCGGCTGCTATAAAAACTTTGATCATGGAATGGCTGGTGGATGTCTGGGCCTAAGAAAGGACTCATCAGGCGCGCCCTCAACGATGCCAAACCCAAGTGCTAATAATTTATTAGATTTAAACTCTTTTAATATTGATAACCAAATGACAGCTTCTGTGCCTCTTTTTGCAACTGTCGTAAGTCGAGTCAAACATTACTTTTTTTGTATTTCACTTTATTTTGCTTTCGTAAACACTTTCTGACAATTAATTTATTGCATTCAATACATTGAAAATATAATTTCCGATTCATTTACTCTTATAATTAATTTGAGTTTCGCTTTAATCCGAATAATTTCACCGATAACTGCATTGAATACTTGGCAAAATAATGTGCCTTTAAATTTAACAAGTTTATACTACAAATGCCTCGTCTATGCTGACCTGTTTGGCTGTTCTCACTTAAGTCTATTCGCAAAACTAATCTTTTCTTATTGCGTATAATATGTCGATAGGATGTGCTCTATATTCTGCTTTTATTTTATCTTCAGCTATAATCGCTATTCTGTGCTAAACTGACATTCATTTGCTTTAAATTTTAAAGCTTTAAATTTCATTTGAATTTCATTAGCGGCTCTTCCCTTCAATTCAGTCATATTATCGATTCATTTGATTGAATGTTGAAAAATACAAATTCAATCGAATCTTATTTGAAAAAAGACGAAAATTTAGCCTTGGTCTTTTGCAAAATTCTTCCGTTATTTATTCAATGCAACGAATTTCTTGAGTAGATTTTAAATCAAATTTAAAACAAAAACTTGTATTCTGTGAACATTCGCACCATTAAAATGATAAAGTGCTTGACTATTGGCAAGAATATTCTGCGCGAAATTTCAATTAGTTGAGAATTTATCAAAAGAAATGCTGACTAAGGAGAGCCGCTATTGAAGGCACAGCTATTGTCTGATAGTTTATATAACTTGTGATGAGTTGATGTTAGGATAAAATGTTTCGTTTACAGGAAGAGGACGACAGACAGAACTCTTAGATGAAGCAAAGCATGTCTTTAACTTATTTACCTATGAGTCCAGTCTTTCAATTAAAGGTATTTCTTATTCTTTTGTTCAAACATTTTGTTTGCCTTTTATTGCTTATAAGACAAAAAAGTGGTGAAGAGTAAAGACTTGTCAATTTGCACAAGTGATCAATCAGTGATCGCATCCCGCTTTGCTTGCATTGCATTTCATTTTCACTTTAATTCACAATTTAATGACTTTTAGGAAAACTTTGAATCAAACGAACAGAATGTCGAGTTTTGCGACAGAAGGGAACCACAACTCTATAACAGAAAACAACTGACAAAACAGACCCAGAGCCAATTTGAAGGCAATCCTACTTTTGAAATGAAAACTTTCGAAATAGGATCAGTTGAATCAAATGACACATTCTTGAGCTGTTTTACGCATCCATTCAACTCATTAGCAGATCTCACTGAAGACACAAACGAAGACAATTCTAGGGCTGAACTCTTGCATAATGTTTACATTAATCCGATGGAAGTCGTGGATCAAAGTAAAAGCAAAGAAGTCAATTCGGAACAGACATCAGTTCGAGTGCCTCTCAATCAGAACAAAATCCCAGACAACTTAAGTAATGAAACAATAAAACCAAATGTGATTTTATCGGACCATCTCTTCGCTGAACCATTTTCTTCGACATCGACGCCGATTTCAGTGATCAAAAAACCCAAATTTCTTCAGGGATTGAGAACTCGATTCGATGATTCAAATGCGATGCCAAAGGACTCACACGACAGCACCAGATCTGTAAAACAAAAGATGTCGATAATGACCCCATTCTTTCCATATAGAGGTACTACAGATTAGTATTAAATTCTTGATAACAATATTTTCTACTTTTAGGGCGTACTGGGAGTGGAAGCAAAGCATCGCTTCTGATATCTGATCTGAACAGTGAGAGCCCTAAACAGAAAAAGTCTATTTTGAAGAAAAACGATTCGTCTCTGACTCAGAGTAAAGAAGAAATGGAAAGACTTTTACCCGATTCTCCGAAACACATTTTGAATAGGACTCTAACCACTCCTCAAACGCTATCTCTGACTACAAAGAGTTTATCGATACCTTCGCGTCCGACCACTGGTTTCCTAACCCCTCAGACTTCAATTCCTTCGTCACTAAGTCTTTTAGAAAATGACAGTACGAACAAAACGATTCGGCCGTCACTCAAGCAAATTGGTTCGAGTAAAGGAGGAAAACAGCCGTCTCCTCCTCCTCCTGTCTCAATTTATTTACCCAGTCCTCCAGCACCTCCTCCTCTTCCTGTACCTCTTAATCCATTGCCTGTACCAATATTACAGGTATCATCAACGACACGATTAATAGGAGCAGTGGCTCCAATCCAGTTATCATCAAAGGCTTCGCTCAAGAAGGCCGACACACCATTGGTCCGGTGCTCAAATCCGGTCTGTTATTATAACAGAGTGTGTAGGGCTACTCCTCTATGTGCCGGTTGTGGCCATAGAATAGAAACATTCAAAGACTCAAATAATTCAAAACCACATTCAGTTCCTCCAACACCGACGACACCCGATTCAAAGCAAGACCCAAATATAAGTCGGCAGCCATCCAACGAGTCGGCGCCTCCGGCCTACTCATAATGTATAGTAAAATAGTCTTAGATTTTAAAATTCTAAACAAATTATTTATAAATTGTGTTTCGAAGACAATTACAGACTTTATTAAAACAAATTTAAAACTATTATAAACTCATAAAAGAAAGCAAATATTGTTGCGATGCATAACATCAGAGAATTTATTTATTATATTATTTTAATTATTAATTCAATACATTTTTTTAATACAATGTATTCCATTCAAAAAGGGATTGACATTAAGGTTCGTGTCTTTGTATAGTGTATATAATTATATTATATTAACTATAATTCAGATTCTGATCCCTTTTTCAGAACAATTTCATTGATTTTAAACTCAATTTTATTCAATTCATTAATTTTTTACTGAATATCATAAGAATTTTGAGTCTATTATTGATAAACATTTTGTTGAATCGATTAAATTCAATCATTTTTTCGCGAATTGAATCGAAGGACAATTTTATTTATTCTTAAATTAATTGTTATTATTATAAGTTATGGAAAATCTTTTCCAACAAATTGTGAATTTCGATCAAAATTTATTTAAAACCAATTTAAGCCTTAATACAATTTTTTCATTTAATAATTGAGAAGATTTTGATTCTCTGCAAATTCCAGTCCAAATCTGCTCTTATTTTTAAATTTCGATTTTTCGTCCATTAATTGCTTTTGTAATCAATTGAGTTGATCTCAACACCACTTTTTACTATAACAATATTGAACCGATTCTGTGCTGACGGTGTGATTTAGTAATGGTTTAATTCAATACCAATTCATATATTGTTTGCCATTTGTTGTCAATTATTTGCTCAAACTTTTTATATAAGTTTAAGATTTGAAAAAAACTTATGACAACTGAAAGTAAGAATAGAATTAATGGTAACAACACTTAAAACTAGTCTTTAATTATTTGTGATCTTAAGAAATAATATATGAAATAATAATCAGTCAAATAATTTACGAATAATTAATAATTAATATTAAATTTAAATTTATTTTTCAAACATAAATATATTCACTAATTATACGATTAATAGATTAGTTTAATTGAGAACCAGAGGTGTATATAATATAAATCGATTCATAATTTAAATAAATATACGATCTGTTGATTGAAAGCAATTATTGGTTTAGACTTCGAGTAGAATAGAAATAATTAGCGATTCTTTCGATTAATTTACAAATATATTAATTAATAGTGTCTTAAGTCTACTCTAATCTAAATTCCTTTAACTTTAGTTCAATTTGAGCCAAACTTATTGGACTTCTTTTAAATAACAAACCGGGAAATACTTATTCTGTTTCTCACCTCTGTTTCTGAGATATACTAATAGTCGGAATAAAGAAACCTTTTTTTGGTCATCACATGAGAAGAGTTGTGTTCGGATGTGATAAAAAGGACAACTTTATTACCAACGCTGTGCTTAAAATTAATTATAGTTTAATCAAATTATAAGTTGAAAGGTAAGACTGGATTTCAGTTAATTATTGTCTC
Organism: Edwardzetes edwardsi; assembly: GCA_034693445.1. Lineage (NCBI taxonomy): Eukaryota > Metazoa > Arthropoda > Arachnida > Sarcoptiformes > Ceratozetidae > Edwardzetes > Edwardzetes edwardsi. The sequence continues at coordinate 5,411 of JAQFXL010000555.1, forward strand.
AAAAATTACATAAAGTGATAAAACTTAACAAAATAGTCGTCTGTTTCCAAGCAATTGGTGTTAAAGTCTTCGACGACCGAAATGTTTGCAATCGAGTAATCATTTGTTCTTTACTTTAATCACAATTTATTTAATAATTAATACGAAAAGACTTTGTATTAAAGAGAATTTAAAGCATAGGATCGATGCAATCGAGACTTTGGATTGATTTTTGAATCGATAAAAGCTTTTGTCAATCGATTGAAGGCTTTGATTAAAAATCAAAAGAAAAATTGAGAAAAACAAAGCCTTTCCTCTATTTTTCAACTATCGCTCGATATTTATCACAATATTTTCAAATATTAATTATTCATTGAATTGTTGTTCACTTATGAGAACAGAATGAAAAATAGATATAAAGAGAAGACGAATATAATTAATGGAATGAATAGAGTGGACCGGATGTCAAACGTGGTCGTCGTGATACCACCAGCGTGTCTTCTGCACACCATAATTATCATTAGCTCATAAAATAGAATGCAATTTGTCATACCTTCGGGTTTTTAGAGCAAGTCTTCACATAAAGTGAGTTATCGGGAGGCCTATCGACACAACCATTTATTCAGTTTAGGAATCAAATAATCTGAACATTTATTTACCTCTTCTTCTCTTTACAACTCGAAAGCATTGATACAATACTAAGACATACGGATTGCACTGAAAGGGCCGGAGACCAGTCTTCTGTTAATATTGACAGACATATGTGTCCATTGCTATAGACATGTGGGTGGACCGGAATGTTTGCGCCCATGAATGTCACTTCCGGGGAATCGAACGGATATTTCGGACTGAAATTAACAATCATTTAAAATATACTTTCGATTTGATTCGAGTTATGACTCAATAATATTATAGAATCTAAGAATGACCTGAATTTGAAGAGCAGTTGAAAGTGTTCGCCTTCATATAGAGTACCGACGGGTCCGTCGATGTCTACTATCCATCTAATATTCAAATCAATGCTTTAATTACACAAAACTTATCATCAAATTAATTGAATACTGAGTTAGATTTGGGCCGATATTGGACTCATTGACTGTCACTCCTATCAAATACAAGACAATCATTGGTTAAAATAAATAAAGCATAAGAGCTGGAAGTGATTGTTGACCTATTGGTGGTTCCTTTTGAATGGCCAACAATTCCTTTTGTAAGCGTTTCTAAAATTCAAATTCAATTAAAATTGAGATCTTAATGAAAGTCCAAAACAATATTCAGAGCATTGAATCAATTGATGGGTCAATACCTGCATCGATGCCATAATCAATGCTATAATCAATACATTATAAAAAAAACCTTTGAAATAGTCGTCTATTTATGATTAAAATCTAAATTAAATAAAAGTCTTTATTTGACTTTCATTTGATGTTATAATGACTGCAATAATAATAATAATCAAAACATAACACAAGCGTTGAATCACTCATTCATTCAGTTATAACGCTATCATTCAATCTTCAGATCAATCAAAAATTGGGTTCAATATTGATTGCAATTTATTAATAAAATGTCACAGCTTTTAACTAGTACACAATATTTCCCTTATTGTGCTTGGTCTTTAAATGAGCTAACATTTTGATTGAATCATAATTGTTGTGGAGATTCTTATTGCGAATAAAAGTAAATTCTACTTTTCCTACTTTCTCCGTCAAATAGGATTTCCTCGAAGAGATGCAATAATTTTTATCAGATATCTTTCAAATAACTGATCAAATCTTTTTACTAAATAATGAATGCGAACACCTAATTAATTTTAATTTATGATCTTGCAGATCAATGAATGTTAGAATGAGTTTCTATGTCAAAAGTGGGGGTCTCTAAAATGCCAAATCCGTTATGTTATGTTTGAGAGACTCTAAAATCTAACCACTGATGGCATGATTTAATTGAAACGATTATCGATTAAATCATTTAATTTAAGACATTATTTGCAATAAATAGCGATTAAAAGCATTGAAAAACAGTGTCTAAAATGTTTCCAATATTTAGAAAGCAATTAATAAAAACATTTATTTTAAACAATTTGACAAAAAATAGCCCAAAATGTGTGAAATTAAACGAATTGTCAACAAATCAATTACTCTTTCGATATATTCAGACCTCGACATCACTTTTCGGTTTGTTTTTATTACAATAATATTTCAATCTTTTATTTATTTGATTTAATTGAAGGAACGAAAGGAATACCGATTAAAATGCCTTCTTTATCGCCGACTATGACCTCTGGAACTATTGTGAAATGGGTAAAGAAAGAGGGCGATCCCATCGGTGCCGGAGATCTTATTTGTGAGGTTCAGACCGATAAGGCTATCGTTGGACTCGAACTCGAAGAAGAAGGCATTTTGGCTAAAATTCTTGTACCGAATGACACGCAAGACATCAAAGTTGGAACTCTTATCGCACTTATGGTCGAAGAGGGACAGGAATGGAAAGACGTGGAAATTCCGGCCGACGTTTCTTCTGAAAATACTTCGACAGTAGAGTTACTAAAGGCAGAGACAGACCGAAAGGAACAGAAAAGTGTTGAGAGGAGCGGACATTTGATAGGTCCGAGTGTTAGGAATCTTTTAAATCAGTTTGGAATCGATTCGTCTGCAGTCAAGCCTTCCGGTCCGCACAACACTATCATTAAAGCAGATGTTCTTCAGTACATTCAACAAAATAAACTGAAGGCAAAGGACTTGTTATTAGATGTCTCTCCTCCGAAGTCGGCGGCAAAAAGCACTGCCGAATATATTGACATCGAATTGTCAAATATGAGGAAAACTATTGCCAAACGACTGACACAATCCAAGTCTACAATTCCTCACTTCTATATGACGGCTAACTGTGCGATGAATGACGTTATAAATACTCGAAAACAACTAAAAGAGTCCGGAATTAATGTTTCGGTCAATGATTTTATAATTAAATCGACGGCTATTGCCCTTAAGAAAGTGCCACAAATCAACTGTTCATGGAATGAAAACACTTCAACTATACAAATATCCCCTACCGTTGATATATCTATAGCTGTGGCCACTCCTAACGGACTCATCACTCCTATAGTCAAAAACGCAAATCATTTAGATTTGGAAACAATCGGCAAAACAGTGAAAGCTTTGGCTGAAAAGGCCAGAGAAGGCAAACTACAGCCCAACGAATTCATTGGCGGATCCTTCAGTATCTCCAATCTGGGAATGTTTGGAGTCACCGAATTCACTGCAGTCATAAACCCCCCGCAATCAGCCATTCTGGCCGTCGGATCCTCAAGACTCGTATTCGACGATAACGAACGCGTTCAGAGTGTTATGACTGTCACCCTTTCCTTCGACGCCAGAGTTATCGAAGAAGACGTGGCGGCGAAGTTCTTGGAAGTTTTCAAAAACACTTTAGAGGATCCGATTTTACTCCAAAGTTCTGACGGAACTGACAATCGAAGACTCAATGCTTTGATTTCTTAATAATTGTTATTTAGATTCAAAATTAATTTAATTATTGTTTCGATTATTAGTTATTTCTGTGAAATGTTTGTCTCATTAGTTGTTATTCAGTGAATAAAATCTAATCTAATCTTAAAATAATATTGAGCTCAGAGTCTACTTATTTTACATTCATTTTCACGACTTTTTATCATTAGTTCAACGGATGATTTGTTGATCAAAATTGAGTTCATTTTGTTATTCATTTTGTCTTAATATTAGTTAAACCTATCATTTGATTATTTTTTCAGTACTCTATTAAAACAGTTTGGAGACGAAGAAGAAGTTCTGTTTGAAAAAAGTTTTAAAAATGAAGTTTTGATTATAAATCCATTTCTTTTGCGTTGAAATTATTGTAAAATATTTGAATTAACTTTTTGAGTGAAAAACGACTCAATATTTCAGACAAAATGTTTGGTAAGACTAACGAAGATATGATCGAAACGAAAAGTAAATCATTTAAGAAACGAATCGGAAAAGTCTTCAAATTCGGCTCTAAATCTAATCGATGCGATGGAAACGAAAAATCGAAATCTACTTCAGTTAAGAGTAAATTGAAGTCATTTCTGATGCGACAAAATGCTCAGCACAAAGACGAGTGTAAATGTCTTTTACAGCAAAGCTCTTCTCAAATATATTCTGGAATTAATGAGTCTGAAAATGACATCAACGACAAGAAGAAGAATATTCGCCAAAAGAAACAGAAACGCAAAGAACCAAAAGAAAATTCAAAGAAAAACAAAACATTCGCCAAAAAAATTGGAAAAATTACTTTACAGACGTGTAGATACATAAGTGCGGGCACTGCACACGGCTGTACCTACAATCCGACCTCTCATTATAATTACGAGACCCGTACCTATGAGTACTATTCCTATAGTTATGGCGATTCCCAGAGCCCTTCTATGTTCTTTTAAAACTTAATATTTCTATCAATTTATCAAAAATTATATTAACGTCTTTTGACGGATGAAACTGAATATTGTGTCACAAACTCTATATTAATCAGATTTTATCTCATTTTTAAGAATTTTAGTCAATATTTCAAACTGTTTATCGTTTAACTCTTATTCAGGAAATGACTGATAAATATTGAAATTTAATTAAATCCGTTTTTTCCTTATTATTAGAATTTTTAATTAAAATATTTGTTTACTTAAAAACGAGAGTTTACTCAAACAGTTTGACTCAAAACTGCTTCCAAATAAGTATATTTAATGAAGTTATTAATAAACGGTTAAAATACTGGTCTTTCGTTTAAAACCGTTTTTGGAAATATTTTAAGCGTTTGTATCAAAGACCGCGAATTAATGACTGAATGATTCATTGAAAAAAGTTATTCATTCGAGAATATTCTCCAAATATTTCATTAAAGTATTGCAAGCATTTCACTCATTAAGCATTCAAAACATAAAATTATAAATATTTGGGAATCTATTGAACTGTCATTGAAAACAATTAAATTAAGAAAAAGCAAAATTGAAGCTTAAAATACGTAATATTTTTTTTTCATTGAAAAACAAGTTCTTGAAAAGTTGTAATCGGTTTGAATGATCAGTGAATGTGTGCTAACAGTTAACTCAATAGCACTCTAAGTCTGTCTATATATTCGTTATGCTTTGAATCGCGAACTCGCTGTTCACTAACTCGACTTCTTATAGTCCAGAACTGTTAGCTTTTTGCAAATTATAGTGCCATCAGTGAAAGGAATGTCAAACAATTTAAACGAAATATAAATGATATCATATTTCAAACAATTTGAGTACAAATTTGGAGCATATGTTCATTGTTTGGCATATTATTGAATTAATCAATTCTGTACTTCGAGCGCAAGTACTTCGAAATTGAGATCAGGTATAAGTGTTGAGTCATAGCTGTGAGCAAAAGACGGCAAACATTGGTTGGCGTTTGAGTACTGCCTAACATCCAGTCTGTGGTAAACCTTCAAAAACTGGTCGCATAACAGAACCAACAAATGAGAACTCATTTTCAATATTTAATTCTGAATTCACTTCTCATTAGAAAAGTTTGTATAAAAGCTGTGAATCAAATCCATTGATTGTCACAATCATTAGATCCGTCATTAAGTGCTATTAGAACAAAGAGTGCGATATTCTGATAAATTTGATCTATCACATTTACCAATCATAATAGTTTGAATAATATTTTGTCAAATTATTTACAAATTTTCGTAATATTTGATATAATTTTAGATCCGATAAAATACTTGTTGTTTAATAAAATTTTGCTGAAGAGATGGCACCCGAAAGAAAAGTTCCAGTCCTTCGATCTGATCATAACCTGATTGACACCGAATTCAGTTCAATTCGGGAGCGTTTCGATAGTGAGATGAGAAAAATGGAGGACGAGATGAACCGATTCAGAAATCAATTGGTTGACAGAGAGAGCTCTCTATTCGGTCCCAACTCATTCTCCAAGAGCATCACTGAAAAACGGTCTACTCATTCGACCAGCTCTTCGTCGGACCTTCAGAGAGACACAAATAGAGACGATTCCTGGTTGGATGAACTCAAATCTCCTCTCATTCAAGAGGGTAAAGACGGAAAATGTCTTAAACTGAGATTCGATGTCACCCAATACGCTCCCGAAGAAATTATGGTCAAAACTGTTGACAACAGACTTCAGGTAAACATCATTTTTGTGTATTTCATAACTTATTTTTCATATTTCTCTCAAATATTTCAAAAAACAGTTTTGCTGTGAAATTGAGTTTTCAACTAATCTTGACAATAAAGCGAAGGGTGGAGTCAGTCCTTGACTGGCTTTTTGTGTGTCCTCTGCTTGGCTTTTGCTTGTTTATCATCTCTATCATAGTATTAATAGAGTTTTTCAAAAGTCTGATCTATTGTTTGCATTATTGCGAGAATTTAATTGAGAAAATAATTGAGTGAAAACACAATTCAAAAAATGCAATGAATGGCAAAGTATTCACATTCCAGAGACCCTTATTTTAAGTCTTGTTATGCCTCTCATCGGGAGTCCAATTGGCGTTTTGCCTACTTTTTACCCAATACTTTATGCCTCGATTATCAATAGAAACTATTTTGAATTCTTTAAGATTTTCTGATAAACAATATCTTGCAAACAATCGACGAAATTCTGTCTAATGTTTTGTTACACTTTCATCAGTTTATTGAAATTTTTATACTTTAATCAGTGAAACGAGAATTTATTGAAACAAATGCAATGACTTTTACGATAAGTCGACAATTTATTTACTCAAAACGTACTCAATATTGGATGACATGAATAACAATCAATTTGTTTATTTAACTTTTATTCTGGTTATTACAGCAATTTTTAGACTGAAACGCAGACCGTTTAGCTATAAATGAATTTCCTTCCCCCACCCCCTCTTAGTTTTATTTTCTTTTGCTTGGTTTTCATTATTATGATTAATGAAACAAATATTAAGTCATAAAAAGAAGTTATTGTTTATTGTAATCGATTTTCTCGAAAAACGTGAGAACAGTGTATAGAAAGTTTCGTATATTTTTATCTATTGATTCATGACTTCAATTGTTTGAAAGCTTAAAATGAAATTCTTGTCATTCAATGTTTTCTATCATTTCCTTGATTTATGTTTAACGCAACCAAATTAGGAAATTCTATCTTTTTATTAAAAATTGCATTAATTAGAAATTTAAATGAGTTTTGATTTTTCTGCTCATTTAAGCATATTTTCGATAAGAATTTTGAAAAATAAATCTGTTTTCAGACTTTACTAAAGTGTCTAATCATCAGAATCTCAAAAATTTATTTAGAGATAAAACTTTCATTTCAAAGATGAGATAAAAGCCAAACTTTAATTTCAATGTCAAACAAAACATAATTATACTAAAAGCAGAGGTGCACAAGGTTGAGGGTAAAAGGGTGGTTAGGGTCTACCAAGTAGCTTTTGGTTTCGAACTTAGGTCGAAGAGTTTGATAAAGCAGTTGAAACTATTCTGTTATTAAACATTGTCGATATTCTGGGCACAAACATTAACTTTTCACCTCTAAAGAGAAGGTTTGATATATAATGTCGTTTCTAATCACGAATTAAAGTGTTAATAAAGCAATGACTTAATTTATCAATGCATTTATGGACAAATTGTGGGAAACATTAACTTCAAGTGTTGTCTCGTTTTTAGCGTTTGCTTTAATTTATTGAAAGAAATTCTTAAACATGAGATAAAACATATGCCATAAAAACATTTTAAAAGTTTTGTCATGAATTTGATTTATTATATAAAGAGAACACAATTTTATCATTAATTCGAAACGAATTGTATTTTACCCTAAATTTTGTTTTGCCATAAAAAATATGCACAAGTTTTTAGTGAAGAGAGCAAAATGATCTAGTTTCAAATTGAATACAAATTGACATATTTTATTGAATCTTTTATTTTGATCGAAATGAGTGGTAAGTTATTTGTGCCCACACTTTGTGACAATACCTGCAAATATAAGTTTTATTTCCATATTAGGCAACGATTGGTTGCATTGAACCGAAAGCTTATAACAAAATATTGTGATAACTAATGGGATAACTATAATAATGTGGGAGTTTTGCCTCAAATCCACTCTTTTAGACTCAATTAATATTATTGGAAAAATTAATGCAAAAAAACTAATTATATTTCCTCTGAATTATGTTCTTTAGGTTCACGCAAAACATGAGGAGAAGAGCGACAACAGAAGTGTTTACAGAGAATACAACAGAGAATTCCTTTTACCCAAAGGCACTAATCCTGAGCTCATCCGTTCGTCACTGTCCAGAGATGGTGTGCTAACAGTGGAGGCTCCCGTTCCCGCTCTTGGAGACAGTGAGCGGCGCATTCCGATCGACAAGAAATAAAAAGATGTTTAACGGGACGGTTCTCTAAAGAAGCCAGAATACTGAAGACTGTTCCCAAACTGTCCCGAACTGTTCCAAACCGTCTCCATTAGCAGCTAATCTCAAATTGTTTTGACTCTTCATTTTCCAAATAAGTCGAAAATCGATCGAAAAGTTCACAGAATTTTTGTTCACTATTTAACACTTATTTTTATAAATGAAATGAATTAATAGATTAAATGTCTTAACACTTATTGTTTGTTAAAATTTTATTTTCTTTTCAAACATTTTATACTTGAGTTCGAGTTGTGTGCTATTCTAGAATACTTGAGAATATTGCCTAGTAGCTATTTTATATAAGTTTAACCTTTGAATAAATCTTAACATTGAACCATAATTAACCGTTTGTTACATTTATTAGAACCCCGGGGCAAAATAGTTTCAATATTTTTCCATTTGCGGGGTTTAGACTTCAAAACACTGATATAATAATATACTCTATTATAGACTCTATAAGAAACTGAAACATTGAGTCCTATTGAAGCAAAAATCAATTGTCTCAATGTGGCAGAACCTTGCTCTTTTAATCTTTTAGAATTGTGTTTAACTTTCAATTGAATGAATGTATTTGAAGAAAAGGTCAAAAAATTTCAAAAGAGAATTCACTTAATACGAACAATAAACTTTTGTATGAACATGCATGATTTATTGAATAAACGTTCTTAATTGTCTTGCTTTTAATCAACTACTAATTGTATGAAATTATTATTGGCAAGGTTATTCTCTTGGAATAAAATTCATTGCTTATTTAGCGGCGCATTGAGATATGCATTGAGCGGAAAGTATTACAGCTCTGGTAATGTTCAATAATTTAATATTTTTCACTTATCTTGTCACATTTGAATTATTGGTCACAATATTCAAGATTCATATTCAATATCACTATAAAACAGGTATTCTTTCATTCACTGACTAAAAGCGATATTTATCTGACCTTAGAATAGAATCATTACTGTGTGAGAGAGTCACTGAATATGAGGTCATTTGATAACTATATTAATTGAAAACTTCATGCATTGATTTGTTAGCCTTAAAATAGTCTGTCTTATGTCTGCGTAGTGGAAATTTTTAAAAATTATACTCAATTAAAATTACCAAAGAATGTTTGATTTCTTCAATAATAGGAACGACACTATTGTGTCAAAAGAGGGCGACTCCTGTCTATCAAACCCTTATTTTCATTGAATTGATTGGAATTAAGGAAAATTAGATTTGAGACCAAATTTATTGAACTATTTTTCACTCTCTAATCAATTTTTTATATAAACTACTCTTATATCTCAACCTAAATAGGAAAGAGGAAATTGGTCAGTAATTCATGCAAGTTCATCCATCAAGAAATGAATAATCTTGGCTGTCAAAAAGCTGTTATGTGGAAAAAATAAAGTGATTTACGAAACAATTGTAGCAAATATTATACAAAATATTACAGAAATTCAAATCTTAGTATTTATGTAAAAACTGGTGTTTTATTTGTGAGACTCATTGCTTGATATAAGTCTAAAGGTTTAAAATGAATATAATTCTCCTGGTCTTCAACACAGAATCAAATGCAAAAAAGTGCAATCATCAGGAAATTGAGCTCAACTCTTCTAAGATGCAAGTTGCAGCTCATGATAAGACTAATCGAGGATAGTTTTGTTGGTTTATTTCTTACGAGTTGTGCCTAACTTTTTTAAAATTGTAAAGTTTTGAGAATAATAATAGAAACGAAAAATTATTTGCAATTCAGACTTCAATTAATCAAATTTGGATTTTTTCCTCACAAAAAAAATACAATTCGTGCAGAGATTGAAAATAATTTGGAAAAATTGCAAATCTTATTGCAGACCATTCATCGTTAGGTAATTGCAATTCATTAATCACGGGATAACTCGATTGCTATCAAATTGAATAAAATTTTTCAATTTTAAAATATTTTTGAGATGAAAATGATTTAAAGTAAAAAATATTTGTAATAAAAGTGAGTAAATAAATAACTGATGCAATGCTCGGGAATAGCGTTTGAATGGAGTTTACAAACAGTTGGTATGTATTGGTTGGTGTCTTAGAGTCAGCAGTGGTAGCGATTCAAGCGATCATTGGGTCAATCGATTGGTTCACATATACCTGCAATGCGTCGACTGACTAAAGGCGCTCACAATGCAGTTGTGCTCACTTCCAGACACTACATGTATTTCCATTGAGATGACGCATTGCAGGTATATTTCAACCAATGATCGTATGGCCACTCCTTTTACGCTATACCTCATAACAGTTGTGCCGAAAACTATTGCGACTATATTTAGTTCCCATTGAATATCGTCGACAAAACTTATTGTGAGAAACAAACTAATTGTTTATTAAATAGATTTTAAGTCAAACAAACGTAAGTCTAATTCAGTTGAAATCAATTCCGAAGACAATCAAAATTGTTGTGAATCTTTCCAATTGAGTTGTAATCGATTGGATTGAGTTGTGGTCAAAGCGAGTCCGGTATGTAATGCCTTGAGTTGACGTAAACTGACATAAGCCGTACGCTAAGAGTGCAGAGAAAGCATTGCATAGACTCCAAGCACTCGACTATTGGTACGGCTCTCGTCAGCACTCGTCCGCATTCACACACTGAGTGTCGTTATATTGAGATTCAAATTTTCAAACCTTCTCTGCAGTCAAATCTCTGGTACTATCCATACGACAAACACATCGTTTGCTTCAAATTCCTCCGATTCTAACCATTAGTTTGAATTACATTCAATTGAATAATGGTATGTATTGTCTATTATTACATTTTGCACCCATTTTTCTCCCCAATTGCCACCAAATTTCGCGTTAAATCAATATATTTCAAAGAATTAGTTAATTATTGATTGAATGCGGCCTTAAGTGAAGTAAAGGCAATGAAAGCATTGCTTTTAGTGTTAGTCATACGAGACATGCCTTCGCTCTTAAACTCTTTCATAACTATTACTCAATATTTTCAACTGATTTGTAAATATTTGTCTCAATTTTTGAATTACTTTAACCTCGGATTTAATGCAAATTGAATTTGATATCAATTGTCGATTAATCGATTGTATTGACTATTGACTGATAGGCCGACCAATTGACTGAAGAACAAATCGCTGAATTCAAAGAAGCGTTTTCTCTATTCGACAAAGACGGTGACGGAACCATCACTACTAAAGAGTTGGGAACAGTCATGAGGTCATTGGGTCAGAATCCCACAGAAGCTGAACTTCAAGACATGATCAATGAAGTGGACGCCGACGGCAACGGAACCATTGATTTTCCAGAATTCTTAACTATGATGGCCCGCAAAATGAAGGACACGGACTCAGAGGAAGAGATCAGAGAAGCGTTTAGGGTATTCGACAAAGACGGCAACGGTTTTATCAGCGCTGCAGAACTGCGTCACGTAATGACCAATTTGGGGGAAAAACTTACCGACGAAGAGGTCGATGAAATGATCAGAGAAGCCGACATCGATGGCGACGGACAAGTCAACTATGAAGGTCTGTATTATTGTTTGTACTTTTATTAGACATACTTTGGATTCGGTGATGGTTTGCATCGATTTCTTAACTTTTATTTAGTGGTCTCTTAGTCTGTAATCCTCTCCTATTCTCTACTCTTCTCTACTCTCCTCTTATACTCTCTTTTATTGTGTTTTTTGTCTATTATTACCTCCGAAGAGAAACCGTTTGACTAATGATTTAATGTTATGTTTGGTCTGTTTTTGTTTGATTTGGTGCAGAGTTCGTAACAATGATGACATCTAAATGAAGAGTCACTTCGGGTTCAGTCAATGGATCTGTAATTTATATATAATTAAAATGCATTAAACGATTGTAACGATTGTAAACATTATTTGAATCAAACAAAAAACAAAAATTGAAATTTTGATTGAAAATTGAAAAATTGATTGATTTTAGAAAGTTTTGAAATTAATATTCTTTTTACTCATTGTTTTAAAAAACCGAATAATTTGCTGATAAAAACAGTTTGTCTTTGAATTTGCAAAAATTGTTGGATTTTATCTCTCACTGAAGAAAACAACAAAACTTATACATTGACTCACAAATCGTATTATTCCATAAAACCATTTATTATTATCTCTTTATTATTAAATAATTTGTTTTTTTTCTGTGAATTGCAGTTCAAATCACTTATTCTTTTGTACTATAAATTATAATTCAATTAAAGGTGTGTTTTGTCTCTAATTTTTGCTCTAAATCTTCAATTATATACAGTATATAAATATAAATATTATATATAATATAAAATATTTCTAATAATTATTATTCTCTTTATTATCCATTAATAAAAATTTTAAAAAAGTTTCAATTCTTTTGATTTGTTTTTTCTAAGAATTCAATCATTTTTTGTAAACAATTCTCTCAACAAATCAATCGATTCTTTTAATTGTTTTCACTTCTCTTCCAGTAATTGATTCGGTTTTTAGTTTTAGACTAATATTCAAAAAATATATCAATTGTTTGAAATCCTAAATACCATTAGAATTGATAATCAATTTATGAGACTTTAGATATCAATCATTCAATCGCTTAATTTGACTAAAAATAATAAAAATTTTACACTTAATTAAGTCTAAACACCATTTATTTGGGGAATGTTTTCACTCGACTCCCTCTTCGACCAAAAAAGCAAAGAATCGATTAAAAGAAAACGATTTCTGATTAGTGTTTAAAGAAAAACATTTGTCGTTTGCTTTCAATGCAAAACTGTTTTGTTTTGGGTTTTCTTTATTGCATTTAAACTTTCAATCAATAATTCTGAACAATATTTCTCTAAATTCACGTCTTTTAACGATTCATCTGTTTTTGCAAAAAGCAATGAACGTTAAAACTAACGATAAACTAATTTTAAAATTAACTAAAAGCCTATTCAACTGAAACTGTTTGAAAAAATATGATTTTTTATTCAAATCGATATCCAGTTCAGTTGAGAAAAGGAAAAATCTATTTTAAGTTTTCCGACAAAATCTGGAGAGTATTGCGATTTAAATATTAATCGCATTAATAGTATTCAAACACTAATTAATTAAATTAAGAGAAAATCAATTTTTTGCTGCTTTTGATTTTCAATGAAAATTCATTGCAAACATTTCCCAAATAAGTACAGAATATTCTGTTCCGATTCATGCGTTAATTGGCTCTCATTTATTCGTATCTCTACTTATTTGTACACAGTTTTGGATTTTTAGCGACTTTTTAATTATTGATTCATTAAATAAATGACTCGATTAAATATTTATGAAAAATATGAGTATCACTGGTAATAAATATTTAATTGACTCAGATTTAAGAATTTGAGGCAATTTTCTCATTAATTTCATCGATTAGTTATCATAAGAATAATAAAATAATATTTTTTGTTAGAAAAATGTTTAAGCGATGACTAAATGAGTTATTAAATGAGTTAATACTTAAAAATAAAAATATGTTAAATTGTCGGTAACTCAGGGTTTGGTTTGTTTTTTGTTTAGTATTGTGTTTGGATTTGATGTGACTATAATTGTCATGTCATGAATCTGTTGTA